>CAKNYM010046534.1:53184-67647 GCA_932195095.1 Andricus curvator
CATGAATTCCTTGAATTCCATGAATTCCTTCAATTCCATGAATTCCTACAATTCCATGAATTCCTTCAATTCCATGAACTCTTTCAATTCCATGAATTCTTTAAATTCCATAAATTCCTTGAATTCCATGAATTCCTTGAATTCCTTTAATTCCTTGAATTCCATGAATTTCTTAAATTCCTTCCATTCCATGAATTTCTTGAATTTCGTGAATTTCATGAATTCCTCTGATTCTGTGAATTCCTTTGATTCTGTGAATTCCGTGAGTTTCATGAATTCCATGAATTTCGCGAATTCCATGAATTCCTTGAATTGCATGAATTGCATGAATTGCATGAATTGCATGAATTCCCTGAATTCCATTAATTCCGTGAATTCCTTGAAGTCCGCTAATTCCTTAAATTTCATGAATTCCATGAATTCCTTCAATTCCATGAATTCCTTCAATTCCATGAATTCCTTCAATTACATGAATTTCTTCAATTCCATTGATTCTTTAAATTCCATGAATTCCTTGAATTCCACGAATTTCTGAAATTCCATGAATTTCTTGAATTCCATGAATTTCTTGATTTCCATGAATTCCTTGAATTTCATGAATTCCTTTGATTCCATGAATTCCGTGAGTTTCATGAATTCCATGAATTTCGCGAATTCCACGAATTCCTTGAATTGCATGAATTCCCTGAATTCCGTTATTTCCTTAAATTCCGTGAATTCCGTCCATTCCGCGAATTTCATCAATTTCGTGAATTCTATAAATTCCGCGAATTCCACCAATTCCTTGAATTTCATGAATTTCTCTGATTCTGTGAATTCCTTTGATTCTGTGAATTCCGTGAGTTTTATGAATTCCATGAATTTCGCGAATGCCATGAATTCCTTGAATTGCATGAATTCCCTGAATTCCTTTAATTCCGTGAATTCTTTGAAGTCCGTTAATTCCTTAAATTCTTTGAATTTCATGAATTCCTTGAATTCCATGAATTCCCTTAATTCCATGAATTCCTTCAATTCCATGAATTCTTTAAATTCCATGAATTCCTTGAATTCCGTGAATTTCATGAATTCCATGAATTTCGCGAATTCCATGAATTCCCTGAATTCCTTTAATTCCGTTATTTCCTTAAATTCCGTTATTTCCTGAAATTCCGTGAATTCCGCGAATTCCACCAATTCCGCGAACTTCATGAATTCTATAAATTTCTTGAATTCTGTTCTCAATGGTTGTTAGTGACACACTTCTGGCTGTTTCAACCAGTGAGATTTCACTGGTTCATTTCAACAGAGCAAATAAATTATTATTAACCTTTGGAGAATATTATGGGTCACTCAGACCCATACACTGATTTTGGTCACAAATATCTTCAAGGCAGAAATCTTAGCTAGCAATATACAAATTTGAAAAGTTGTAATTTATTGAGAAAACTTGTTTGTATGAGTTTTTTCCCTGGTGTGAATAATTCCAACGACACATTCAAACGACACGAATTGATTTTACAATGTTTAAAGGATATCAGAGAATTTCTTCAAGTTGATCGGATGAGTAATTGTGAAATGGTACACCATCAAAGAATGTGTAGGGTCATACAATATAAGAATTAGTGGATGTTTCGGTAAAAGTTAGGAAATTACAATCTCGCAAAATTGATATTTCAAAATTTTTTTACATGTACCACACTTGCCCGTAATGAAGGAAAACCTAAAATCGTTAACACATTTTAAAAGAATAAAAATAAAATGCAATGCGCGTGTAGAAAGTATATTAAAAAAACAGAAAAATCAAATTTCTCTTACCAATATTCCCATCTAATAAAACTGCAATTCCTTGCAACAAAAGTGTAAAAAATATCAAAAGACTCAAGTAAGATAGCTTCTTCATCGTTAGAGAAAATGAGTTAATTATTATCAAGTAGAAATTCACCGGACAGAAAATACTGAAGCTATTTTCCTGGTTTGAATCCTTGTGACAGAAAAAAAAGAACACGACTTTTATAGTGAAACTTTGTTAACGGTACTTTATGAATAACGATAAAACATAATTAATATCATATAGATTTACAACTTTATAATTATAATAATTTTAAAATATTATTTTATGGTCTTCTTTTCTAACCTTTTCTTGAAATTTCATTATTTGAGGAATAAGTGAACAAATCGCGATAAATTTAAACCGCACGTGTAATTTCTCGATTTAAGGGCGTAAACAATTTATATTACAAAATAAAATTTTTAAATAAATATTTATTTCATTATTTTTATTGTCTTAGAATATAATTTTCCTAAGATTCTCAAGACTACTCTATAAGATTGTTGAAGATTTCAGATACGTCAAATCAAAATTTTTATAAAAAAATTAATCTTCATGCAAAAAGTTGAATTTTCAAACAAAAAATATTTTAATTGTAAATGAAAAACAGTCAAACTCATCCAAAGGAGACGAATCTCCTACCAAATAGTTTCTACGATGAAGATTAATTTTCTAACAAAAAGGTCGAATATCAAACGAAATAGTAACATTTTCAACCAAAGATATGAATTTTCAACTAAAATGACAACAAAATTAATTTTTAACAAAGTTTCTAGTTCAAAACTTAACCAAGTATAGTTTAATTTTCAATTAAAACAGGTTAATTTTCAAACAGAAAGTTTCATTTTCTGCCAAAAACGGCGAATTTTCAACAAAAGAGTTACATTTTCAACCGAGAAAAATTAGTTCTCAACAAAAAATGTAATTTTCAATATTTTAAATAAAAGACATTTTATTTTAAGACAAGAAGAGTTGAATTCTTCACAAGTTTTAACCTATTTTTGTATGTTTTTAAAATTGATAAATATCTCCTAAGCTTACTTGAATATTTTCTTAAATTTTGTAATTTTTTTTTTAATTTCAGGAAATTATTTGATGTCTTTTAAAATCTTTTTAAATTTTCTCTGAAACGTAATTATTTATAAATCATAAATGAATTTTGATAATTGGCAAAATAAATCATCTGAAATTTTCCCAGGAATCATAAAAAACATGTGGCTGAAAATTTTTTGAAATCTTTCCGAAGATAAAATTATTTTTAGATGTTATCAAAGTTTCTTAGTATCTCATAAACTTACCAAATTTATTTTTTATTTTTATAATCTTGCAAAATTTTAACAATTTTTCATAAAACCTTTTACATTATTCTTCGAAATTTTATAAACTCATTTAAAATGTTTTAAAATCATTTTCAATTTTGTCTTAAAATTAATTTAAAGAAAAAAAAATTATTTGAAATTTTTCCAGAAATCTTTAAAAAAGTTTGGATTCTATTGGAACATTTCAAAATTCATAAAAAGCTCCTTTTTCATAATCTTCAAAAAACTACATTTGTTTTAAACTTTTTTAAATTTTCTCAAGATTCAAATTATTTTCGAATCTTTTAAAAACTTGTAAATCTTCTAAATATGTCTTAAAATCATTCAGTTTTCTCACAAATTATTGAAAAGCCGCCAAACGTAAAAAAATGGTTTTAAAATCTTGCGGATTCATCGACATGTTATGGAATCTTCAAAACTTAAAATTAGTATTCAAAAATACAGAATTATTTTCCAATATTAACAAATCATTTGCAATCAAAAATGTTTTCAAATCATTTTTAGAAACATTTAGAAATAAATGTTTTCATGGAATAAAATTACTTATTTATAAATTTTGATTTACAAAATGATAGGGCAGAAAATTCGTTATCTTCATTAATAGATAAATAAACTGAAAACAAACACTAAAAGTCACATTCACGTCTGCGGGTTTCGGCATAATTATATAGAGGATTTGAAAATGCATGCTTCACTTTATTTGGAAGTTTAGAAATATTCGCACCATAGTTATTGATTTGCCAAATATTGCGTTCAAATCATCGCCAAATCTAGAGAATTGGTAAAATTCAGAACTCAAGAGCAAATCCAACTTGTTGAATGTGATCCAAGGACACGAATGAATATTCCGTTATAACTCAGTAAACAGAAAAAGTATTTAATCGTGGAATTGAAATTCCTGCGAAGCTAAAAATAAGAGATTAGTCACTTGCCCTCATTTTTATCGTATGCGACGACAAATCCCAAACTTCCAGATCTCTCTTACATGCTTGTTAATAAAAGGTGAATAAATTTTAATGATATTATCATATATAAAAGATAACAAATAACACGCGAGAAACCAATTTCGTCCTTTTATAGCTTCGCAGAAATTTCCATTCCATGACTACAAATTTTGTATGACTACTCGGTAATTACGTAATATTTATTCAAATTCCTGGTGTAGACATGAAGAGTATGAGGATTTATTCTTGATTTTTTGTGTTTCACAATTTCGTAGGTACGATTTTCTAAATGTTAAAAAAAATTCTAAAACCCGTAAATTAAAATCTCCGACATAGTCCACTCCAACGCTGCACGGAGGAAATTGACTGGGGAAAGATTCCCTAAAATTTGCGTAAATGTGGAACATACAGGCATTTAGGCAGTTCAGTAAAACGAATTCTATTGAGAAAAATAAAAAAGCATTTTTGTTCGATGCCAGGTTCCGAACGCTGGACACTTAGGATTAGACTGCAACATTTCAACCACTGCCCCACGACACCCCATAATCAGCCAGTTTTTTTCTCTCTTCAATCATTTGATAATTTTGTTGTCTTATTAATAGATGCTAACCCCTGATACTCCTTCTCAATTTCCGCCGTCGCCAGGGCGAACATCCTTTTTGTTTTACCGTACGCGTCGGGAAATTAATTCGAGCAACCATCAGTCAGATCGCGAGACAAGATGTTCCCCCTTCCCAAAAAAAACGTCTGGAATAGCGGTCCGGGCAGCGCCTTTAGGGGGGAGATACCTTTAGGAGAGGAAAAAATTGCTTATTTTCATGTTTTTTTTTTTTTTTTTTTTGAAGGAAAGAGTTCTTCAACATTTTCAAGACTTGGGATATAATTTATTAAAACTTTTGGCTGTTACATTTGTATTTTATATTTCAATTATCTTACAAAATGGCGGGGCTATGGCACGGTCTTCTGTATGGGTCACGGCGAATGTCATCAGACGGCGGGACATGTAGCGTCGGCAGGATTAATCTTAAAAATATTGAATAAATTTTTTTCTTTAACTCACCCTCATATGCAGAATATGAATGAAGGAAAAGTGAAAAATGTTGAAAATTGATGAAATGGTACGCTTTCAAAAAAAAAATTAAATGTTTCGAAAAAAATGTCTTTTGACAGAAACAGGGAGATCGCAGAAGAGGCGCGATGGGTCAGCGAGAAACTGTTGATTCTCCCTGATCCATCTCTCCCTCTTCTGTATTCTCCTCCTTGCGTCAGATAACAGCCGTATTTTGTCAACAATATGCTGCTTGATTGTCAGCAGCTTTGACTTGTTCAGTATATGATTCAAGATCCTTAGTTCTTGGGCTTTGCAATAAAAAAATACTATTTTTTTTAAATTTCAAAAACATTTAGGTTCATGTTTCATACAATAAGGTTAGAAAGATGTATACCAAGTTTCATCGAAATCGGTAGATTATTTTTTGAGCTATATGTCCCGCCAGTTTTCAAAATGCAATTTTGAGAAAAACGGGTTTAAAAACGCGCCTCTCGTGGAGGCCGTTCGCTGTTGGACAGATGCGTCAGGCTGTCAGCTTTTAATATTAGAAGGACTTCAAATTTCGTTCTGGGACCTTGAATTTACATTCTTGAGATGCTAAACTAACATTTTATGCAATACAATTTTTTTCGATTTTTTGAAGCCTATAAAGGTATCTCCCACTTCAGCATCATTTGGAGAGAGTAGCCGTCCTCTCACTTGCCGAGGAAAATCCGGTTCAGTCTTTCAAGCCATGATTTTGCGTTTCTCATTCCCGTTTTGACGTACGAAAATTACCGGAATTCGCCAATGTTGTTATAAGTAGGTTTCAACAAATAAATAAGCAATAAGTAGGTTGAGTGGCCACAGAACATGTCGAAATCATAACGCCAGGTCGGCTAAACCTCGTGTGTTTTGAGAACACCGAGCGACCCAATGATAACTTCGCATCTCCGAGAGCACCAATCACAAGTGCCCAGCCAATTTTCTTGTTCAGTTGATGCAAGCCTCTCTTGGTCTTTTCATCGATCGTCGGTTTTAGCCTTCGATTTGAATCAGCCGAAGCTCGCCGCACCAAAAACTGAAAAATTGATACTTCGGAGGTCGGATTCCTCCGAAATATCTTCATGAAGAAAGGCATCCATTCCAGCCAGATCTGGCCCAGGTCTGGATTTATCTAGACTGTCAAGTCTGGAAGATGTGATCTGGCCCAGGTCTGACTTTATCTAGACCGCATAGTCTGGAAGTTCTGGTCTGTCCCAGGACTGACGCTGATCAGCGAGCCAAGAACAAAAAATGTTATAAGTTCGATCAGCCAATTTTTCTGACATATTTCAAAAAAGTGACCGGGTTTCTAAAATGATAGAAAATAAGAAATTCACACTATCAAAATAAGACTTTTTTTCTCATTACCTAGACAGTCTGGTCTGGTCCACGTTTCGCGCTGATCAGCACATTTTTCCACACGGGAGGGGTTGCCTGATTATAGCGATTGTTCTCAATGTCACTTTCTTCTCTTTATCCGCCGCTTGTTTATGCAGCGTTTGTGGAAGTGCTCTGCGTTTATATCTAGTTTTCGAGAGGTAGGCAACTTGATTTCGCAAAGACTGCTGCGAAACGTGCTGAAGCTCTAAGTGTTTCAGGCAAAAAAGGGTGTGCGCACGCGCCACGGAGCCTCCGTAAATAGGAATAATGCTGGCATCGTATCTGGCAAAGCCACCGAAGGCGTCCTCGGGTTGCGGATAGTGGGTCCCTGTACCAAGGGTTTCTGTTTAATATGGTTACAATAATTAATAAGCAGTCGCAGACAATTGTCCACTGTGGTCCCCGAAGGAATGACTTCCAAGCGAAGGTGTAACAACTGAGCCGAAAGATTAATGACACCTGGGTAAGGTGTCTTAAACGGCGACTCTGGGATACCGAGCGACCTCTCAGAGTTTGCAGCCTTATCCTTGCATGAGGGGCTCTACAAGGACGGGCGAACCCCTTATCTAGCTGCTAGTGGGAACAACGAGTACCCGACAATGGGTCGGCAAACAGTGCCGATCACCCTAGTGTTTGAAGTGCTGAAAATAATCCACCCAAGCCCAACGAAGAACTTTTCCGCTGCAGGACCAGATGGTATCAATAACTTCTGGTGCAAGAAGTTTACTTCTACACACCAACATCTGGACCGCATATTCACCACACATTTAAAGTCGAAAACGGCCATTCCGCAGTGGCTGGTTTCAGAATGGATTATACTCCTATCGAAAGAAGGAGACTTGTACAACTCAGAGAATTACAGGCCAATAACTTGTTCGAACATGCTGTATAGGACCTTTGCAGCTATCCTGAACGACAGGGTTGTTTGAAGATTTGGGCCTGTGTGGAGAGAGATGTACGAACAACGTGGTTCAAAAAAAGGTGTAGCAGGCTGCCGAGAGAACCTGCTAATTGACAGGTGCATCTGCAACGACGCAGTAGCCCATCAGCGCGTCCTGTCAATGGCCTGGATTGACTACCGGAAAGCTTTCGATTCAACCTCTCATAGACTTATTATCTGTCTGTTGGAAAGCTTGAAGATTTACTCTCTCACCTGGAAATTCTTGTGTGACAACGAACAACGTCACCTTTCAGGGGAGCGTCTTTCAGGGCGATACCATGAGCCTTTTTTTTCGCATCACACTTCTACCTCTATCTCTCGCACTACGAAATTCTCCTGGATACATCTGCGGCGACACTAATCGTCGCGAGCATAAGGCCACTCATATATTTTATATGGATGACAACAAGATCTATGCTTTTGGTGCAAGCAAAATTCAACTTGCTTTAAATATCGTCGAGGAGTACACATGAGAGATTGGTATGGACTTTGGATTGGACAAGTGTGCCAAGATTAATCTGAAGAAAGGAAAGATTATTGGAGTTCCCGATGACCCTGCGCTTGTGAATATAAGTGTTATTAGACATCTTGAGACTGGAGAGATTTACACGTACCTAGGCGTGCCTCAAAGCCGCATTCAGGACGTAACATCAGTGAATGAGTCTCTCCGAAGCAGATACAAGCATCTTGTTCAACAGATTTGGTCCTCAAATTTGTCGGCGTTGAACAAGGTATCTGCGGCTAACATGCTTACCATCCACGTTTTACTCTACTCATTTGAGGTGGTTCAATGGATGAAGAACGAGCTTACGGCCCTTGATGTCATTACACGTAAGGTCATGCATATGCATAAAAGCTTGCATATCAATTCGTCAGTTCCGCGATTATATATTTCACGTCGTCAAGGTGGACGCGGACTTCTGAATCTCCAGTGTCTTCATAACCGGATTGTTCTAAGTACAGCTTACATCGTTGCGAATGGCAGAGATCCTCTCCTAAAGATGGTCAGGAACCACGAGATGATTGGCGAAGGAGCGTTCCTTTACAAAGCCGCGGAGCAAGCGGCCGAGACCCTTGGCCTGAATTTTAACATCAGAAGTGAGGAAAGTGCATTACTTCATCTAGATGCTTCACTTCTAAAAACCAAGGTGAAGAAAGCAGAGGTTGCAAATTTTCACCAAGAGCTACTCGACAAGAAAATGCACGAAAACTTTCACAGAAATGTAGAAAAACAGTCCTTGTCGAAGGAGCAAACTTTTGCTTTCCTCAAATCATCAGGGCTTAATTCAGGTACAGAGGGTTTTATTTTCGCATTCCAGGACGGTGTCATTTCCACCTTAGCATACCGTGAGCGCATTTTATGTCAAGAAGTTCCCAGTGATAGGTGCAGAGCGTGTCATGCACACGCTGAGTACCTAGAACACATACTATCAGGGTGTCCGACCCACGCGGGAACGACGTATATCTATAGACATAATATTGCCCTAAGAGTGCTTTATTACCATCTTTGTCGCTCTTACGGTGTTGTCCGCGACCCTGCCCTGCCGAACGCTCCAAAAGAGATAGAGTCGATTGTCCGAAACGAGAAGTGCCAAATTTTCTGGAACTACGATTTTCGGGCAGCAGTCTCCGTTGCGCACTCGAGGCCTGACATTGTTCTCCAAGACTTCGAGAAACGAACTATATTCGTGATCGAATTCTCGGCTCCGTCCGAATACAACATCACTGCAAAGGAGAAAGAAAAAGAGGAGAGGTATCAAGACCTTAAAAGAGAGCTACAACGACTGTACCCAAAATATTCGGTACAAGTAATTGTCCTTGTGATAGGTACTCTCGGAGGTGCGAAACTATCACTGGTTCGTAACCTTAAAGCAATACCCGCGTGCCAAAAATATGCCAAGGCACTTGCGAGATGGATGCAGAAAGCTGTCATCCTTGGGTCGCGTCGTGTCCTCAAGACACACGAGGGTTTCGCCGGCCTGTCGTTGTGATTTCGTCGTGCCCTGTGGCCACCCATCTCGCGTTCGTGGGCGTGGCCATACGTGTAATTTACCGTGATTCTACTTGGAAGCTGATGTCTTTGATAGAACGTCTCTGTACCAAGATTTACTGCTAAATATGGCTACAAAGTAAATATGCAGTCGCGGACAATGGTCCAGGGATGTTTCCGAAGACAAAACCTCCCAAACCAAGGCGTCAGCAACCGTGCCAAAGGCTGCATGGCACGGGACCCTGCAAGGGCGGATGAGATATTTTCCTAGTGTTATGGTTGAAGCATAATGCTGAAAATGCGAGAGAAGTTAAAAACTCTTTTTATCGTGATAGAGAGAGCGAATTTTTTTAGATAAAGATAATCAGGCATTAATAAATAAATTAAAACCTGGTAGTTACAAGCCTGAGAAGTGGAAATTGTTAATTTATTCTTCCAATAGGAGCCTGAAAGCAGCTTTAATTCATAATACTAATGTATACATATCCATCTCTGTAGCGCATTCGGTGGTTATGAAAAAGGAGTATGCGAACATGATAGTAGTTCTGAAAAAAATCAGATACGTAGACCATGGATATCAAGTTGCACATCCCAAGCGCCTAGGACACATGCTATCTAGTTGTCCAATTCATGCATGAACGACGTAAACCCAAAGGCACAATGCGGCACTAAGAGCCATTTATTACCATCTCTGTCACTCTTACGGCATTATCCCTAATACCGCTCCAACAAAAGATCCTAGGGAAATAGACTCAATTGCCTGACATAGTTCTCCTTGACTTCGAGAAACAAACAATGTTCGTTATCGGTTTTTCGGCACCAGCCGACAAAAACATCACAACCAAGGACAATGAGAAGAAAGAAAGGTATACAGACCTAATAAGGGTGTTGCGACGGCTATACCTGGAATATACTGTTGAGCTAGTCGTCGTGTTCATCAGTGCTCTTGGAGATGCCAAGCTTTCACTGGTTAATGGCCAGAAAAGCAGCAGACGTTCGCCCTTGTGTCGCTCCGTGTCTTCAGGGTGAACGAGACTTTTGCTGGATCGTCTTATTGAGTCTATTGCAGACTATAACCACATATCTCACTGTCGTGAGACTTGGTTACAACTGCAATTTTACAGGGATTTCGCCGGGAGCAGGTGCATTGTTGTATAATGGCGCCCGCTCCCGGTGAAATTATAAAATGTTAAAATTTATAAATGTTTATGAAACGAAAATGACTAAGATATACTTTTTTATTAAATTTCATAACATTAACAATCATTATTTTGGATTTAAAAAAATGGTAACTAACAATTGTTTTTACGTATATCTCTAACAAAAGATGGAAATATAGGTACCTTTTTTGATGTCTAAATCGGATCAAAATTTTAAGTTCTATATTGATATGTCCATAAAAAAATTTTGATTGGCTCTACTGTGTGACGCCTCTTTCAGTCAGGAAATGTTGAGGGGAAAGGCGACTAGGTACAGCAGACAGGAGAAAGAGGACAGTGGGAAGGGACGAGTAGAGAGGACGTTGGAGAAGGAGAAAAATGGTTTGGGAAAAATTGTGTAATGTCACTGCTGTCCATAATAAATGACACTGATAACTTTATGTATATAATTCTTGGAGAGGAATCTCCACAGATTCATATTCATCAAAAGTGTTTAATTAATATAGATAAATATGGTGGTGATGCAGTCGATAAATGTGCGTTGAAAACCCTCCCTACATTGTCAATATAAAAAATAATAATAGGAGCGTATGATCAGCTATGTAGTATAATATCAGTCGTATTTGTCTTAACTCCTTTATCTAGTTCAGCATCGAGAAACAGTAGAACTGCTCACACAGTCATTCAGCGCTATCAGCAGAAACCAATATTGAATCATAAACGGCACCAAAGAGGTTTTAATTCTAAAGAGTAAACCGAAATACTAAAATTTGTTTTTGTCTAAATATTATTGAAGAGAATTACGATTGACGTTATATGATACACATTAGTAGAAGCAAAAAGTTTAAAGTTTATTAAATGAGGTTTTTCTTTTCAATAATTTCTTCCAGCAAAATATGTTTTATTCCTTTCACCACATAGCCTAGAAAATTGTTGTTTTTGGTGGTTCGGAACCCACCCTAAGCTGTAGGTCCTCCTGCCATCACCAAGTAAGTGCGTGGAGGGGGGGGGCAGTTTAAACGAATAGGGGAGAGGTAGAAGGAAAATGTAAACCCTTCGGGGACAAATTAGAACCTTTTATTCCAGAATAAAGAAAAACTTGTTAAGAGAAGCGATTATATGACTGAAAGAACACTATTATTATTATTACAAATAAGCAGGGTCATCTAAGTCCCATAGCACTGAGGTTAAATAATAATGAAACCTGTACTGTGCCCTTGAATCTAATAATCTCTGATGAGGCCGGTTGTCGCCAGTAGGCATTTACTGTCGTATAGGGGATGTCTAGAAAATCATCTGGTTCATAGAAATGATTTCCAGAATGCTTCACTCTGAGGGTTACAAGCACATCACCGTCACAGAGGATGTGATGTGCTGTTTTCTCACGGAAGTCGCACTTTCGACATCGAGGATCGCTGTCGATCTTCATGTTAGTCAGGTACTTCTTCAAGCGGCAATGGCCCGGGAGCATTTCAAGCACTATTTTCATCTGCTTTTTTCCATATTCAGGAGTTTTTTCTAGACTTTCCTAAACATGGTACTTTGATAAACTTTTTAGAGTGTATCTTACCTTTAGCCATCTTTCAATACCTAGCGTGTTCCTCCAGGAGCCTCTTCTCACTGTATTCTTAGACGAAGTATACGAAGCTCCGCAGCATGGTTCAGATGCGTTGGGAGTTTTGATGTCGAGGAACCCAGGTCAATTTGAAGGGCACTAAATAAAAAACAAAATTAAGATTGGGCTAATAATATGAAGAAAAAAACATGTTTAGAAGATAATAAAAAAATAAGGACCGTTGTTTATCGTCACTCGTTGGGGTTCGACGAAGATGTACCCCTGAGTCTCCAATAAAAATTGGTCCAGGTGTCGCATGCCCTTAGGCAGGTTTTGTTGGCTGCGGGGTGGTGTCAGGAAGCTTCTCCTTCCCTTAGCTTCGAGGAAGAGTTGCCAGGGGTTTTTACCCTCCATTCATTTCCCTGGTCCAGGTGAATCCTAGGTTGGACAGAAAACCTAGGATATCGAGGCGCTTGTGGGTGAGTCGTCGATCCACCTCGGGCAAGTTAGTTGGATACTTGACCTCCTTCGGTCGTGTCTCTGGTTGTCCGTAGAACCCTTCGTTGGGACAACCCTCCTCAGTGTCCGCAACCTTGGTTCCGCAGGCCGTTAATTGTACCAGGCCTCGGTACTTTCGCAGTTGGTACCGTAGCTGGCGCTCTCTCTCACTCTCTCGGAAGATCTTCAGTTCACTGACGGCCTTCCGGGTGGCTGGATTGGACCCGTCTGGAATGGGCCCCACTGGTGCGTAAAGTATGACGCAATTGGGGTCCAGGGTCAATACAATGGACCGGTCGTGAGTTGGGTTGAACGGGATCAATGTCCGACGGGCTCGACCATGGATGGCCCGTATACTCCGTCGCAGCCCTAATACACGATGGATTTTCTCACCTCCTGGTGGAAGAGATGCAGTACGGCCGGATGGAGTGCTGGTACCTTGTCGCAACCGTCTAACGGCTGGGGGTATCTCATCCCGGTGTTGAGCTGAGGCTGAAGGTCCCGGAAGGTTACTTAAGAGCTCCGGCTCTCCACTTGCCAACTCCTGTTGACAAGTTAGATTGGAGACTGCCAACTCCTGTTGACAGGAGTTGGCGGGGGTCGATTTGGCCACGTTGGTTTCGTGGAGATGAACGCCCACAAAAACGCCGCCAAGCTCTCCGTTTCCTATAGCTTCGTCCCATTCAAGAGGATCCCTGGGTTCTACCTGATGGGGCGGCCCAGAAAAGAATTCTTTTGGATGGTGCGTAGTCGATAGTTTTTGAAGAGCCGAGGGCCGTTAACCACTTTCCATACGTTTTATAGTTCGCTCTAAAAAGAGCGGATTGGTTCAAAATATAGTTAAAGATGGGTGTAGTCAATGAGGACTACAAGAATTTTAAATAAAACGATTTGTTCCCTTCACTTTACCCTAGGCGAGGCTTAGAGAGAGAGTGAGGATTGGACGTGCGCTCTCGAGGAAGTCGAGAGGCAGACTGAAGACTGATGGCCGAGACACGAGCTTTTATGGGAGGGCACGCAAGCGCCTCCCACTCCGCGGTCGAGCGGTCTCTCCCACTCCGCGCGAAAGTTGAGTAGAGGGAGAGTCTCGTCACCGAGTCTCCCACTCCTCGGTGGAGGTCCAATCCGGAAGCTCCCGAATGGGGATTGGTGCGTTGCTTCTACGGGGCTCCTGATTGGTTCGTTTGTTTGCGTACGCGATAAAGATGGAATTATTTGTTTCTCTCATCTCTCTCTTGACCCAGCATTACATATTTGTTAAAATTAATGATTTTTCGATATTAAATAAGTATAAATATTTATATGGGAGTTTAATTTATTATAATATCATAGATGTTCATATATATTATATATATAGTTCATATGTAGACTTAGTACATATAATCCATATACTATATATAGTACACATTCGTAATATTATAATATAATTATTATTAATATTAATATTATTTATTAATGTTAATTTTAATTCTAAATACTAACATCATACTTATTGGTAGATATAATTATTGATTAATTTTATTATAATATAGTGGTTATATATATACTATATATATAGGTTATATATAGACTAATACATATAATCTATATACTGTATATAATATAAGTTAATATTATTATAATATAATTATTGTTATCAACATTTATGTTATTGACATTAATGTTATTTATTAATGTTAATTTAATTATAATTATTCAAAATTCAGATTTCAAATTTGGCGCGCGAAATCCTGGTTCGTGATTGCTGCGCAGTACCCGTGGCGCGGGGTGCGCGAACCAATCAGAGAAATCG
>CAKNYM010046534.1:67657-117668 GCA_932195095.1 Andricus curvator
ATATAATCTGTATACTGTATATAATATAAGTTAATATTATTATAATATGATTATTGTTATTAACATTAATGTTATTTATTAATGTTAATTTAATTATTCCTATTCAAAATTCGAATTTCGAATTTCGAATTTGGGCGCGCGAACTCCTGGTTCGTGATTGGTGCGCAGTACCCGTGGCACGGGGTGCGCGAACCAATCAGAGAAATCGCTCGGTTGGAATTGGTGCGAGGCACCTGTGGTTTGGGGCGCGCGATCCAATACGGAAAAATCATGAGGTTGTTGATTAACTCTAATACCGCTACTTTCCATCTAACTTGCCATACCCAAAACTTGCCTTACTTAATGTTATCATAAAACCCTTTCTCCGAGATACTGATAAGTGATCAGTTTACCAGCATCTGGCGAGAAAAGTCTTAATGGTGAAATTGGTTCTACAGAAGGGCAAGCCTGGAGCAGGAAAGCTAGATACTGGCCTTAGAATAATATGTCTAGGAAAAAGCAAGGCTCGTCGAGGTGAGAGTTGGGAATTCAGGTCGATAGAACAAGTATTTGAGAGCAATCACAAGTAATTGCTCGTAAGATCTGGAATTCTCAGCTCTACCTTTTTATATATTGAAGATGTATATCAAATTACACATTGTAAATATTAATAATTCCGAAAATTTCGCAAGTGATGATAAAGCAGTTTAGAGTCGGATTGAAGTTAGTATATATAGCAGTAAATATGTTTCAAACTTATCAGACAGGAATTACGGACTCTATCAAGAAAAATAATGAAGATCCTCATCAGCAATATACTTCTTGTAATCTTGGGTTTATCTAATTGTGGTGGTAAGTGTGCCCAAAATGATGTGAACCTTAATGTAAATATCTTAAAAAATAAAAATTTTCAGGAAAATAGTTCAATTTTCAAATTATGCAACTTTGGGGACTTTCATGAGATAATATTACATTCTTCCTATAGTTTCATGTTCGGTGCTTCGAATTAGAATTGTTTACTGTTTAATATGTTGAGGTTGATATTGAATCATGTTAAGATCACAAACCTAACACGCTCTGCGATGTTTCATTAGGTATTTTGTGTTGGGATAGGGTTATGGGTTCATAATTATCCTAATGAAAATATGACAAATATTAAGAAAAGGAGTTTTTCGGTCTGATAGCATTTGGTTAAAAAAAAGTTTTCGGTACCGATAAAAAAACCAAACTGTTTCGAGGCCAACTTATACTTTTTATATTATTTCAAGAACCAATTCCAGAGATTCCGAGATAATATTCTTTTTTAGAAAAATATATTGAAACCATCAAAAACTTTAAATGAAGACTTTTATTTTTATTTTTTGGTGCCGTGATCCTTTTGAACGAGGAGGAATTAGCCTTTTTTTGGCCTGTAACCATATTTAAGGCAGAAAGTCCCTGCGGATTGTCAACACTTGCGATAAATAGGTTAAATTCCATGAATAGAGCACCTCCAAAGCAGTAGAAGAAAAAAAACAGAACTGGCGCGATATTCAAAATAGAAGAATTATTCCAACAGACACAGTAGTTTATTTCTGAATTTTTTGAGGCATTATTTTACTTTTAATGTATTTTTTCTCTTTTTAGTGTTTTTGTGAAAATATATTTTTAATAAGATACATTTGTCATGGTTTTTAGTAATTTATTACAACTTTATAAAAATTATCGCTCTTTTGTCTTTTGGGATAATTTTTCTATTTTGAATATCGCGACAGTTGTCTATTTTTTGTCTGCTGTTTTGGAAATGCAATATTGAAGAAATATAACATATTTATCGCAAGTGTTGATAATCGGCAGAAACTTTCCGCCTCAAATATGGATTTGAGCTTTCAAGAGGAAAATAAATTGCCCCTCGATAATCATTCGCTGGGCTAGCATTTGGAATTGATTTTTTCAAGTGAGTTTTCTATGTTAAATTACCCCCTACATGAGCCTTAATTATTGCAGTACAATGCATAAAATGAAAAATGCAGTAGGTAGAAACTGTTCGAGTCAGCCGGCCTGACTGGTTTCAGTCTGGCTGACCCAAGCCTGTATGTATTCAATGAAAAAGCGCAAAATATTTTATTTTCAAGCCTTGAATTTTGGACCCTATTAGTCAAATCGAAGAATTTCGACGAATCATTAGAACCTTTTGTAATGGTTAAATTCAACTTTTTAAAATGATTATAATCATTTTGTAATGTAATTCATATTGTAATCTATTAAGGAGAGCGGCCTTCAATGGCTCGGGCAAATTTTTAAGTCGTAATTATACGCAAATAAGGTGAATTTCATAGCCTTACACACATCAATGTAAATATTTTATTTTAACTTAAAACTTCATGCAGATGTGATAAGTAGGATTTCGTATAGTTGTTTGTATAAGTAGAATTTTTTTCTGGTACAATAAATTGTTATAAATTCTAACGTCACCTGGTATCAGTGAGTCGCGCCTTTACAAACACTGTTTAATAGTTCCAGAATCTCATTTTCTTCTGCATATCATTAAAAAAGTTATTTTTCACGCAATTATACAAAAGGTGTACGGAATAGTAAATGTAATAATAGTATAAAATAATGTATTTAGTTGCAAGTTACGTTTCCTGAGTGATTAAAAACTAGAAGATGTTTTTACTTAGCTCATCCATTTTTTCAACCTAATTCACAATAATACTTAATAGAAATAAATGAATTTCTTCAGCAATTTTATCTTCCAAACACATTGTTTTTTAATACAATTTTTAAACATGTATTCTATATTTTTTGATTACATCCATAATTTTCGTTTCCTGGCTCATTCAGTGGTTCAGCACTATCAGCTAACAAAAATATTAAATCATAAACGGTACCAAAGATATTTTAATAATGAGTGAAACAAATATTAAAATTGGTTTTATTCTAAATATTACATAAGAGAATTTCGATTGAGCTTATATAATACACACTAGTAGAAGAAAAAAAGTGAAGGTTTATTAAATGATGTTTTTATTGGAATAATTTAGTTCGGCGGATAGTGAACATTTTTAAGTGAAGTGTGCCAATCGTGTCACAAGCAATCATTTTTCGGGTTATGTTTCATCTTACCTTATTTTTATTTGATTGAAAGTTGGTTCCTGTTCTTAGAATCTGACGAAAACACTAAAAAACTGGGGTGATGCTAACTACTATTGTGATAAGTTGTAGGCTCCGGAAGCTACGATCATGGTTCTTTAAAAGCAACCAATCCCGACGCAACTGGAACGTGTACGTCATCCGCTTCTGCTCCTTCTGTCCTAGAAGGTAAGCAAGAGCGGGAAATTTACGCGAGAAAACATCGGGCAACACTGTTCCTTGGAGTCAGGTCTCTAGCCGCGGATGATCTTACGCGGCAGACGGGACAGTTGGAGATGAAGTTTCACCTCTGGATACTTTTTTAGAGCTACCAATCTTTGTAGAATGTTATGAGGAACAGTGTTGACGGACCAGATGAAGTGATCCCAGAAGAACAGCCTTTTGCATCCGGTTCGCGATGGAATGAGCCTGACGCTGGCAAGCCGGAATCTTGTTGAGTTGGCTAATAAATGAAGCTTTCATACCTCCAAGACAGCCGATTATGAGAACTACAAGATGGACTTTGAAGCCTTGGTACAGCCTGCTCAGCTCGAAAAGAAGTGCTTGATATTTCGCCCGTTTTTCTTCCTCCTTTGCCGTGATATTACCATCGGCTGGTGCCGAGAATTCAATCACGTAAATGATCTTGTTCTTCAGATCTTGGAAGACAATATCAGGCTTCGTAGCACTGATACGTTGAGTGGTCGAGAATGAGAAATTCCAGTAGATCTTACACTGATCATTCTCCACAACGGACTCGAGTTCCCCCTGGGCGTATGGCAAGACGGGCAATAGATCAACACCATAGAAGTGCCTCAGATGGTAATATAACACTTTTAGAGCCGCATTGTGTCTCTCTATGTACCCGTATCGTGCATATTTTGAGCATCCACTGAGAACATGTCCAAGTGTTTCTGGCTCTTGCTTGCACGCTCGGCAGTTGGTATCGCCTACAGGTATATTCATTATGCGCTCGCGGTAAACTAAGGTGTCTATAACGCCATCTTGACAGGCAAAAAGAAATCCCTCAGTCTCCGATTTTAATCCAGCAGACTTGAGAAACATGTTGGACAGACCCATCGAGAGCTCTTCTGTACGTATAATGCCGTAGAATTTACCATGAAGGGGCTTGTCAGCATGTTCTCTTAGTAGAAGCGTATGTTCTGCTTCCTGTACACGACTTTTGAGCACCAAAGGTGTTAGTGATGCTAGGCCATGTGTAGTGTCGCTGGAATCAAATGGGAGGCCAAGCTCCTCTGCGGCCCTATCTGCGGCACGATATAGAAACGCCGCAGCATTGACGACTTCATGTTGATGTACTAGTCGCATAAGAAAATCTGTGCTATTTAGAACTGAGCAGGCTGTAGCCAGAACCGTTCTGCGATGAAGACACTCTAAGCTCAGCAAGCCTCTACCCCCTTTATCTCGAGGGAGGTATATTCGAGGTACAGAAGATCTAGGATGATGACTTCGATGGATTGTCATCATCTTGCGTGTGCTTCGGTCAAGTTGCTTCAACTCATCGACATTCCATTTTACTGCACCAAACGTGTAGAGCAGTATAGGAACGGCCAGCAAATTGGTCGCCTGGATCTTATTCTTTCCAGATAATTCGGAAGCCCAAATTTTTCTGAGAATTTGGCGATACCTTTTTCCAAGGGCCGTTTTTAACGCAAGCACATCATGGGTTTCCGCTTGCGGTATTCCAAGATATGTATATGTTTCTCCAATACCAAGATGTTGAATGGTATTTCCGCCGATGAGTTGAACATCCTGATCGTGACCCGATGATGTAGTTTCTAGTCTTCCTTGGTGTAGGTGGACGCAGGCACACTTGTCCAGTCCGAAGCTCATGCCAATCGCTTTAGAGTACCTATTTACCGCCTCCACAAGGATGTTAAGGTCCTCTTTCGAGGAAGCAAAGAGTTTAAGGTCGTCCATGTATAAAAGATGGTTGACCTTATGTTCTCTTTTGTTCGGCGGGCCACATAGGTATCCAGAGCTTTTGCCTCGGAGCACAATAGATAGAGGCAAGAGGGAGATGCAGAAAAGTATCGGACTTAGAGAGTCTCCTTGGAAGACTCCCCTCTTATATGTGATATAGCTTGTAGTCACTTGTCTTTTGTCAGATGTTATGACAAATCTTGTCCGCCACAAGAGCATAAGCTCTTTTATGCATCTCACTATTTTTGGATGCACCTGCATGCATTCAATGAGCTTAATAAGTAGCTCATGGTTCGTGTTATCGAATGCCTTACGGTAGTCAATCCAAGCCATGGAAAGATTGCGTCGATACCTGATCGAGTCCTGGGTGATACACCTGTCTATTAACAGGTTCTCCCTGCAACCTGCCAGACCTCTCTTGCATCCACGTTGTTCAACTATTGCACTCCATACCGGCTCGATAGATGTTAATATCCTCTCTTTGAGGATGCCAGTGAATAGCTTGTAGCTGGTGTTTAAACAAGCTATGGGCCTGTAGTTCTTTGAACTTGACAGATCTCCGGTCTTAGGAATCAATACCGTGCGTCCTTCCACTAGCCACTGCGGGACGGGTTGTTCTCCGTTTAAGAAATTTGTAAATATACGAGCTAGATGTTGGTGCGTAGAAGTAAACTTCTTCCACCAAAAGTTGTTGATTTTATCTGGCCCTGGCGCTGAAAAGTTCTTAGTTCTAGCGATAACTTTCTTCACTTCTTCAGCAGTAATTAGTGGACACTCTTCCTCTGGACCTTGTAACCTTTGCCTTTGGCAAAAGTTACGGAAGAGTGATATATCTGAAGCGTCTTCATTTAGCTGATAAGTATCTCCATATACTTGTTCCCAGAAGACTTGAATCTCTTCTGAATGACCTGAATCCACTTTACTCGCCGTTCAAGGCGCTGTTTCGCTGTTGAAAGAGATCTTATTTTTTGCGTCCAGTGCTGCTTGATGGTCAACAGTTTACACTTGTTCAGCGTGTGATTTGCTTTCCTCAAGTTTCGAGCAAGTGCCCTAACTTTTGGAGTGAATTTTTTATTTAATGTTATGTAGCTAATCACGCACTGAATATTTGATGCCTGTCGTCTTGCCGTTTCAATTTTGAATTGAAGCTGTGCAATACGCTCGCGAGTCTTACTCAGACGTACTGAAGTTTCGTTACTTCTACTGTCGCTAAGCAAGGACACCGCCTTCTCGTAAACAACACAGTTCAGATTCCAGAGATTAACATCTTCGGGGAGCAAATCGGGGAGAGCATCTCCCCTACAGAGCCATAGAGTCGCTACTAACTTCTTGCACTTGTTTTCCAGGTGTTCGTTCCATAACAGCTTCTTATCCAAAATGACTCCTAGATATTTAGCTCGTTCTTTGATTTCCAGTTGTTGTCCTCCAAGTTTCAATGTACCATGGTTTCCCACTTGTATCTTCTGGTGAAAACAACCGCGTCTGTCTTACTCAGATTAACCGATAATCCAGTTTTCTTGCACCATAAATCCACTATCATCAGTGCTTGCTGCATTACTTCGAAGAGCGCATCCAGATGTTGGCCGCGCACGATAAACAGTATATCGTCCGCATAGCCTATGACGTGGTGGCCCTGACTCGAGAGTAGATGAAGCAATTCATCCACTACTAGGCACCACAGCAAGCGCGATAAAACTCCTCCCTGTGGATATCCCGAATCAATGGTTCCACATAGAGTGGCATCACCCTTAGTCGTAGTTAGATTCCTGTTGGCCAACATGTGGCACGTTCATTCCACGACTGCAATAGGCACACCATGTGTAATCATGGCCGCCCTGATCACCTCTTCAGAGGTGTCATTGAAGGCTCCTTCGATGTCCATAAAGGTTCCAATCGCGAGGCCTTTCTCCTTCAGTTGACCTTCAATTAGGTTTACTGCTCCGCTTACGGCCGTCTCCGTAGAGTGACCAGCCCTGTAGGCATGTTGCTCCTTGTGAAGTGGCCTTCTTGACAAGTCCTTATCGCGCATATATCTATCCACAAGTCTTTCCACTGTTTTCAGTAGGAAAGATGTTAGGCTGATGGGACGGATATCCTTGGGTGAGATATAACCGATCCTACTTGCTTTCGTAATCAAGACTACTCTCGTACCCATGCATGCCGTCCGGACATATCCCAATGTCAGACTAGCCCTAACAAGTCTCACTAGCGGCGCTATGATGATCTCTCCAGCCCTCTGTAAGAGGACTGGATATATGTCATCTGGGCCAGGAGACTTGTAAGGACTGAAAGAATTCAGGGCCGAGCTGGCCCTGGCGGGTGTGGCAATCTCGTTAGCTAGCCGCCGTTTCGGGCCCAGTTGGGCGGCAGGCGACTTTGTTTGCCTCTGAGGTGTCGTCCCCTTTTCTCCAAACCTTAAAAAGCCCGGGAAATGTGCCTTGATAAGGTGAGCCAAGGTATCCCCGTCCGACTTCGAGTAACCCCCGCCGGGCAGTTTCAGAGTGCCGAGAATAGCGTCCGGATTTCAAGAAAGCAGCCTATCCAGTCTAGCCGCCTCAGCTCCCTTCTCGATGTCTGTGCAAAAGTTGGTCCAACTCTCTTGCTTTGCCTCACGTATTGCACCCCTGTATTCGTCTTCCATCGTTGTGAATGACGTCCATAGTTCCTTCATTTTGCCAGTATTGGCACGTCTGAACCTCTCTCTGGTTTCTGTGCGAAGCTCTTCGAGTTTCCCATTCCACCAGTGTGTCTCCCCGGCCTTTCGGACTCTTGAGGTTCGACAATTACTTTCATAAGTAGCTTTGACGGCCTCCGTGAAAGTTTTGGCTGCCATCTCCAGGGTATCCACGTCTCGAATAGACCTGGGAACCTCTGAAAGTGCACATCTTCGTTCCGTGGAAAACTGATCCCAGTCCGTTCTTCTTGGATTTCTGACCCATTTAGGGCTAGCGGGTGCAACGGATTCCAAAACGAACTCTATCTGTGAGTGATCTGGTAGAGTGGATTCATCTGAAACTCTCCACTTCTTGATATTATCCCTAAAATTACTGTATCAAAAATATCTGAATCAGTGGTGATAAGGTATTTCAGTAGGTCATTACCTCTTGAGTTGATGTCCGTGCTGCATCACAAAGTAAGGTGGGAATTAGCATCGCAGAACTAGCCTTCCTGTTCCTTTGAGATCCGTGGCTATCACCATCAGGTCTCTCGAACACAGGTCAAGCAGCGGGACAGCGTTAACTCCCTTCGCCAGTATGCAGGCCCTTAGTTTGGCCGCCTTGGGGTCGCTGTAACAAAAAAGACCAGCCCCCCGCCCCCTAATCCCGTTATGGTATCTCGAACTAACCATGGTTCTTGGATTAGTGAGATACCTGTGTGCCACGCAGCCATGCTCCTCTGCGAAGCTGCAGAGGCGCCTTGGCTGTGATGCAAGTTAATCTCGGTAATGGTTAGACCAGGAACAGTCATTTAGGTCTGCTCCCGATCTTCCGTAATAGTCCCTCGTCTAGTGCCTTCTACTGTGTCCTCTTCCTGAGGCCTATCGTGCCTGACGATTCGCCAGGACGCTGTCTTAAGTGAGGGGTTGAATTTCTCCAGCCGACGGAGCACCTAAGACAGGTCTTCCAGTCTACCCGGGAACCACGCCGTAGCCCTCACCATCTTCTGGAGCAACTCAACCCCACCCACCTTCCCACGACTCGGTCTCGACCACTGCTTTGAGTAGCTAAGCTTTAGCCGCTAGGTTGGCTGCCACAAATACGAAGACCCCTCCCCTGAAGAAGGAGGTCACAAATCTTGGCCATTGATCTGAGGACACTCTTTCGAGCGCCCTCCAGGTAGCCTCCCTGAAGATCTCGTACTGCTCCGTAGTGAGCAACGAGTTCGCATAGTTGGTGCCGGTCAGCACCATCGTCAGGGGATTAGTCCTCTGAGCGGTCGTCAGTCCAGGTTCCGACGACTCTCTGTTCGACGGCTGCTGGGCCGCCTTGTGCCTTTCCAGAGTCTTGTACATCTCCGGTGGGGTGTCCTCTGAGCCCCTACCTCTCTTATGGGCCTCAGTGCTGGATGTCGGCCCCGTAGCTGCCGACGTTCCAGCTTCCGCGGCTACTCTGGTAGCCTGCTGCGCTTGCCTCCTCAGTCTCCTTTTCAGGGAACCGTTGATGCATCTCCTCTTTTTGGGGGACTGATTGGCCTCTCCCATTACCATAGCCTCGTTCAGGGGTCCGTCGAACCCTCAGCTCCCGAGTGAGCTGGGGGCGCAGCCGTAACCTGAATTTGGCTTGCCGGAGAGACAGATGGGGAGGAAAGGGTTATCTTAGACCCGTTATGGCCTAACCCCTCTCCCCCCTCCGCCACCTCCCTTCCTCCTCCTTTTTCATTTTTAGTGTTTTGCGTGTTCATCTTGATCCCACGAGAAGCTAGGGAAATAAAAAGTCCGCCCCTGCAGAGCCCCGCGTGCAGGTGTAAGACTACTCACTCGGGGAGGTCGTCCGTTGTGCTTGAGAGGCCGTTAGGACACCTTCGTAACCTCTAGCCAAAGTGCCACGAGCAAGATCACTCTACACCCATGGCTTAGGGGAGTGGTCACATTGAGTGAGACACTCAATGTTCAAATATCCGCTTGCAGACCACCATAACAAACGGAGGGCTGTTTCTTGGACGCTATGCGGTCCGCAGGTCATTTCTGTCCCGATTTCAAAACTGAAAATCGGTCTGGGAGAGCCCATTTATAGGGATCCTTTTCCTCTCACCCAGGAGAGCCCGTTTATAGGGATCCTTTCATTCATATCCATACGCATGCAGGCCGGAGTCCTCTTGACCCTCATGTCCTACACACTTGAGCCTCCCCACCAACTACAAGGTGTTACAGCCCCTAGGGGAGGTTGCTAACTACTAAATACATTAATAAATATGCACAAAAAAAGTTTAGGATTTATAAGAAATATGATTATTTATTTAGAATAGAATTTAGAATTTGAAAAGACTTTGGCTGATTTGAATTTATGTGCCACAACGTTCTCCTAGCGATCTCCCCACTTTCGGAAGCACTAATTAAAGAAACCTTTCGGAAAACGTAATAGCTGCTTTGCGATCTTCTGTTTTATTCCCTCTACGTCTTGAAATAATTTTTTCTTTTAGATAATAAGTGAAGTGGATAAACGGCCAGAAATCACAGGGAGTCAGATCAGGACTGTATGGGGGCTGTCGATGTTGTGTAAGGCCGTGTTTTACCAAAAATTGCTGAATAAGCTGGGACGAATGCGTAGGTGCGTTTTTGTGGTGAAAGACCCAGGTTTGTTCCATTGCAAAGATTGGGCCTTTGTTTCAGGGTCATAGCCATAAACCTATTACTCATCCCCAAATCTTAGCTCAATATATCCGAAACAATAGTTTTTGTAATCCCGTGGTCTTCCTCTATCTCTCTTATTTTTAAGCGACGATTTCGATTAATTAATACTCGCACTCGTACCATATTATCTCTGCTTTTTCGCCGTCGTAGCTCTACCAGTACGAGGGTTCTTTTTGACTAAAGTGCGGCCACTTTTAAAACGCGTGAACCACTCTTTATAATTTCAATACTACTCATAGACTTATCACCATACACTTTTACAGTCATAAAGATGGTTTCCAAACAAATATAGAATCGTTATGTTTATTATATTGTATATTATTTTGGTATAATAAATTATTCGAACTGGCTTCAGTGTAGACAGATAACCGTTTATTTTTCGTACTGCTGGCCTTAAAAAATTGACTTGCTTATGCTTACATTTTTCACCGAACTTTCTTGAAACTAACCTTTAAAAACTAACATCCATCCACACCGTATCTCCGAGACCGCTCGCTTTTATAGCCTTGCCTTCCCCCCTTCGCCTCGCCTCGCACGCATGTCCCTACTTTTTCACTTTGCCTCCCATTGACGAAATCTGCTTCCGCGTCAGTACCTAATACTTATCTACTATTTATAATATTTACATCTTACTTCCATCTATTTCTTCTGTTAATTACAATCTTTCCTTCTTCATTCCTCTTCATCCTTCCTCCTTCCTTCTCCTTTTCTCCATCTTACTCAACACCCCCTTCACCCACGCTACTGCCCTCTTGCCCCCCCCCCCCTTCATGCATCAATACTTCCATGCGTATCCCACTCCTTGCCACCTCCTCGCACTCCTCCAACCAGTGCTCCACCCCTGTATTCCCCTTCCCGCACAATTCACACATCCTCTTCTCCCTAGAAAGCCAGAACCTATTAAAACCCTTCATATAAGCTCCAGCCTTCTTTCTCTTCTCACTCAGACAAATATTGCGCTCTCTTCCTTGGAATAATCTACCCATAGTTCCGGTTAAACCTTGACCCTCTTATTCTCTCCTCCCCTGCTGCCTTCTTTCTCTCCATGCCGCTTTTCTTAACCATCTTATATACCTTCCTCCCTTCCTCATGCATCCTTCTCACTTCATCTATCTGCAGTCCATTTGTTTTAAAATACCTTTCCCTTTCAACCTCCACCTTCCCACCCCCTCTCCTGTTATCATTGTCTCCACTTTACATACCTATCCTGTATCGCATTTACCTCCTCACTTTCCTTCCACCCCCATACCACGACACGATAAAATAAGAGACTCATCACTAGCGATTCGAACAATTTCATTCCAAAAATTTCCTTCAAAAATCATCTCCAAACAACTTCTTTTCTAGCCCCCAGGTATACTAGTACTCTAAAAAATTAATCTGTTTAGCAAAAACGTTGATGATTTATTATTTTTATTGTTTTTATCAAACTGACACGCGTATTTTTGTGATCTTTGAAAGCGTATTACATCACACCACGTGTTTCAAAAATTAAATTAGAAATTTCGTAATTTTTATTTAAAATTGCGGCATTTTCTGATACATTGTATCTGAAACTTCCGAAACTTGTAACCAAAAAATGTTACGTTTTGAGGAACGGAAGTTTTATACCGTTACATGTAATAGAAAAGTATCAAACTTCTTTTGAAATTTAAGCCAATTTACGAAAATTCTATTACAATTTCGTAATTTCATAAAAACTTAAAAAAAATTCAAGTACCAATTTCGTAAATTTAATATGTGGTTGCGTATAGAAGAATGAGAAATTTCGTGAAATTTTCCTATACTGTAAATCAAAAATTAAAAGATGGCAATTTTGAGAAAATTCACTTTTAGTTCTTTCGAAAAATGTACGCCATTTTAGTATTTTATTTAAAGACTTTGAAAGAGTGTAGATTGCACTACAAGTTGCCGCAAAGAGAATTAAATTATGCCAATTTGTTGCCATGATACAACTTGAGAAAAACTTTCGTTACCTTCTTAATCATTCATCTAAATAATTAAGTGAACCTGAATTCACGGAAAGAAGGTTTGGATAAAAATAATATAAAGATACACTCGTACCTGGATTTGTGCATGATTTTGCGCATAGACGGAAGTAGCCTTTGACAACAATCCTTGGCCTTCATGCTGTTTGTCACGCTTGACTAAGCACCGTCTCTCTTTCGGGCCCGCGCTCCGCGCATGGACAAAATGCGGAGGAAATCAATTCTAGGAACGCGTCAATCCAGTTTACGGAAATCTAGGTTCCAGTGTATATTATTTATTTCTTTTCCAATTTTCTCAGAAATAAAGTATTTATACCATTCTTTTTATTCATCAGTCTCAATTGGTGCAGATAATATAGTATTGAAAAATTCTATTGATGTAAATCATGCCTACAATCCTATTGAATAAACAAAATTCTCGTTCAATCTTAATGAACAATGGCTCATTTTTTTAAATTAAACATTCATTACATATGTATTCGATGAAATTTGATAAAAGCAATTCGCTTGAAATTTGTTGAATAAACAAGTTATTTATAGGAGAATGCAATGAATCAAATTGTAAAGAATGTTTTAAAGAAGAAAAAAGAGCCATTTTTACTTTATTTATTATTAAATATATATATTGCTGATTTTTTTTAAATACATTGAAATTGATTGCTATTATACTTTTTCTGCTTTTATAAACCGTTTTTATAAGAGTTTATGTCAATGTGTATATCCCAAAAATCGATTTATTTATTATTTTCATGAAGTGCCAATCCGATAAAATTCGACTCACTCTAATCTTGAGATGTATTTATTTTTATTTAATATTGTTCAATTTTCGGTACTTCGATAAGATAATATAACATTTTCCGATTGTTTCATTTTTGGTGCTTCAAATTAGAATTGACTAGTGCTTAATATATTGAGCTTGATACCTAATCATTTCAAATCATAAATGGAGAATA
Source organism: Andricus curvator (assembly GCA_932195095.1). Classification (NCBI taxonomy): domain Eukaryota; kingdom Metazoa; phylum Arthropoda; class Insecta; order Hymenoptera; family Cynipidae; genus Andricus; species Andricus curvator. Next base: position 80,983 of record CAKNYM010046534.1, read on the forward strand.
GAGTTCCAAAAGGAAATATTTAACATTTCTTCCAAAAATTGGATTATTGGTTCAAAAAAGCAGATTAATTTTAAGACACCATATACCAAAACGCGTTTTTTATAATGTCATTTTTCATATTTTTTCTTTTTCATGAAATTTTTGCCATTCTTTACCACTCACAAGCTCAATGGGGTCGTTGCATGAATTTTAGGTAATATATTTTTTCAATACTACATAACCTTCTGAACATTCTAGTGAATTTCAAATTTTTTTTTGAATACTTCATTGTCGAGAAAAAAATGTTTAAGAAAAGTATCGAAATCCATATTCAAAAACGCTGTGACCTTGAAACGTCACTTCCCGAAAACCCCGTAACCAATCAGAATAATGATCCATTGACTAACGGAATATCTAGCAGAGAGCTGGCGAAAATTCAATTTACAATTTCTAACAGAGATATTCGTTTACTTATAATTGTCGAAAAGCAGCAGCCAGGCGTAACAACATCTCACTTTAAAAAAATACAATTTCACAATTAATAATATCATTCAAGTGCGTGAGAATGAGATGTTTCCAAAGATAACCTCAAATTTTAGTCAATCATATGTTCGGAATCACGAGAACACGATCGTCGGATTTCTTTCGCTTTACATTTCAAAAGTATAATAATGGCAGCCTCTTAAAAAAAATGTTTTGTACCTGATTGCAACTGCAATAGCAAAGATGATATAAAAAAAATATTTATAAGGTTTATTGGCACAGAAGTGAGAAAGAAATGGGCCGAAGCCGTTGGAAGAACCAGTAAAGATACTAAGATTCATCCAAACTTTTCGCACTGTCAAACTTTAAAAAGCCGGGTTTTAGTGAAATTCTACGCATTTTGAAAAATCTTTTAGGCACTTCTTTTTACTTTCAAGCTTTTAAAACACGTTCAAAATAATAAACCTTACAATAGGTTATGTTTACTGTTTACACATTCAATCGCTAGCGGCTATATTATCTTCCCCCACCAACCGGACAACCGCGCTACTCAGAATGAAGTACTTCCGAAAATCCGCCCAACCAATCAGATTTTCCCGCAAAAATTCAAAAAGTATACTTTTTAAACATTAAAAAACATATTTAAACTTAATTTAAAAAACTTCATTCCGTAGTTACATTGTTTTTTTTTGTGTTCTTTTAATTTTACTGGGGAAAAAAATATTCTTAAATATGCAACAAGCCCGTTCGATTTTTCTTTTTCTTCTTTCGCTTAAGAATAAAAAATTGAAAGTGAAGACTGAAAGTCATCAGAATTTAAAAAGAAAATTGTAATATGTGAATTGAGTAAAATGCTATTGACGTTTCAACAAAGAAATGTTTTTTTTTTAAATAGATGTAAAATAAAATAAAAAAAAAATAATTTTAGTTTATTTACCTTGTTTATTTATTAATCATTTATTATATATTATTTTATCAATCTCTCATTAATTTTATTCATCATCCATTTCTTTATTATTTTATTATTTATTAACGTATCTTTCATCACGCTATTCTTTATTTATTTAGAGCGTTTATTCCCCAAAAAAGAAAATGATGTTATTAAAAAAATAGATATGTTTTTATTTTTTGAAATATGGTAGAATGTTTTCTGTATCAATAGTATCAAACGGATTTTAATTGTATGTTTAATAATACGAAGATTTTACGGCTGATCACTTTTTTCTAAACAATTTCTAAATGGCGTAAAATAACATTCAATGCTATGATAATTGAAAGTCTGAGGCACATTTTGGACCTTTTGCAATAAATTTAGTAAAAAATGATAAAATACACAATCTTTCTGTTTCTGAGCAAATCATCGAAATCCGTAATAAAAAAAGAATCTTGTAGGATGCAAAAATTATTTGCGCCTGATTATGCCCACCTAAGGCTTGTATCTACTGAGTGAATACACTACTGCAGAGATCTCTTAAAACCCTACTACTCTTTCGAGGGTGGGATTCCAAAGCCACGTTACTATCGAACCTCTTTTTCTACCATATCACACAAAAACGCAGGATATCAAAACGCTGCAAACAGTTGACAACTACATCATGTAAAAAATAACGAATACCCATTGTGCAAACGGAGAGAAGTAAACCAGAGCGGGTGCAGTTTTCACCGTAACCGTTGCTGCGCCGACCACAAGAAGTGTGCAGAAAAATCGTGTTGTGGCTGAGCAGCGACGGTTACGGGTAATGACGGAAATATTACTGCTACACCGTGACAGTCACTGCACGCCACCGTAAAAGATTCTGCAGCGACTGTTGCGTCCGTCGCAGTAACAGTTACTGCCAGATTCCCGAGCCGTCGCGGTTATCACCGGAATGGGATTGGACGGCACTGAAGTCTAACGATATCAGCTGATCGTCGTCGTGCATACTCGAATATTTTTGTGTCGCTGCAACAAACGTCGATATTTATTATATTTTCGAGTTATTGTTTGTTAGTTTGTAAGTTTTTGAGTTAAGCGTGTAAGTAGTGCAAGAAAAAATTCAAAGAGCAACACGATATCAAGGTATGTTTGTGGTAATTGTTTATTTTGACAGCTTCTGCTAAAAATGGCTCTTAAAGGTATTTAAATTTCCCTAAAATACTAATAACAGCAACATAATAATAAAACAGATGGGCAAGAAGGTTTTTGCAACTTTTTCAATGTTTTTAATTGTTAAAATTTACGAAATAGTATGTAGTTAACCTATATTAGTCGTTCGAGATGTGACCGATCACTCTTCTGTGGTCAGTCGCTAGGACGTGTTTTTTTAAGGGCGAGTCAGAAAAGGGGTTCGAGACGTGACCGATCATTCTTTTGTGACCAGGGTGAGCTGGAAAAGGGTTTACTGCGTCTTTGAACCATCAGTATTGATCAAATAACGTAAGAACCTAACCTCAAAACTCTTCAAGTCGAAACTCGAAAATAACTACATTTCGAGCAGAAAAACTTGCAAAAACCTTCTTGCCCCTTCTTTTTTACTATTATCTTGCTGTTATTAGTATTTTTGAGCAATTTAAATACCTTTAAGAGCCATTTTTAACAGAAGCTGTCAGAGTAAACAATTACGGTGCGTGCAGTAATGCTTGCGGAGTAAACCATACCTATCACTGCGAGTGGAGTAACTATAGCTGCGCTGCGAATGACGGTCATGCGCCGGAACGGTTGAGGTGCGCCCGCAATGGGCCATGCGAGCGCAGCAACAGCTTCTGCCTCCCTCCCACTCGCAAGTTCTGCGCGACGGCAACGGACTTGGCAGTGACGGTCGCGGTTAACTCCTCTCCGTGAAGTTTTGATGCGATTTTCTAGCTCAATTTGATACTTGGGCATTTTGTGTGATGAGATAGACAACGAGTTGCGATCGAATTCGAAACGATAAGTGAGACTTGTCGTTCGAAACCATGGAACGCTCTCCACCTACCTCATACGATAGAAAGGGAGGTTTCGAAATAAACGTTTCTAATTTGATCGCACCTCGCGTTGTATATCTCATATGGTAGAAGAAGAGGTCCGATCGCAATAAAGCATCAGAATCCTACTCCTGGAAACGGAAAATGGAAAAGGGGAATGGGAAAATAAGAAGGGTGAAGGAACAATGGTGAGAAGGGGTGGGGAAAAATTAGTGAATACACTGCTGTCTGTAATAAGTGATACTAATAAATTAATTTATATCATTCTTATAGAGGAATCTTCTCATCTTCACATTCGTCAAAAGCGTGTAATTAATCTAGATAAAGATGGAAGTGACGCTGGTCGACCAATATGGATTGAAAATGCTCCCTACATTGTCAATATTCAAAAAGATAATATAAGTGTTTGCGCAGGTAGCATATTATCAGCTGTATTTGTGTTAGCTCCTGCATCTTGTTCTCGTCCATCGTTTTTCGGTAGCTTGAGAAGCTACACCATTTTATCTGGTTCAGCGTCAAGAAACAACGGAACTCCTCACACTATCGAAAGAATTTTAGTAGTGGTACCCAGTCCAATACTTGGTAATTCCGCAAATGTTTTTGCCTTTTATGTAAATAAAGGATTTCTTAATAATCGATTGACCGAGAAAGGAGCTATGACTGAAAAACCTTTTTTAATTAAATATGCCTGATTAATGACACTCGAATTCTATTAAAGTTCTTTTTTACAGTGTTGCTTGAGGTTTCGCCACATTTTGACTTTGAGAGAAGTCCTAATAGGCCAATTAGTCTCTTCCTTGGAGTCGTTCCGCATATAGCGTATGGTATTTTTACTGGATGGGGATGTACACAACCAGGAAATTACTGGTAAGTTATCAAACATATTATAAACATTATGAAGTTACACCAAAAAAAAAATCATCACTTATTACCTGTCACTCACATTTCAGGCACAGAACTGCATATCCTGAGGAGCTAAGGCAAACCCGACTATACATAATTCCATTGGCAGAGTGTACTCGTATTTACTGGGGACGCCTTTTTATTTCAAATATGGATATTTGTACTCTTGATACAACTAAAAGAAGAGGCACTTGTATTGGCGATTTAGGAGGCCCCCTAGCGGTCCAATTTCCTCCTCTAATGACTCCTCATCTTCTTGGTGTCATGTCCACCTTGAGAGCAGAGAAGTTTGGGCAAGATCCTGATATTTTCACAAATCTAAATCATCCCGATGTTAATGAATGGATTACTGTTGTCATTAACAACCATGCTGCACATTAACCCTTAACCCTTATGACGACTCGTTGAAATTCAAATATTATATATTTTTGATGTATTATGAGTGGGAAATTGAAACTAAATACTCTATCTTATGTATATTTATAAAATTTTCTGTAGCTGTCGAAAGAGATTCCTTATAGTTAATATAGTGAAACATATATCTTACGTCTAACAATTTTCTTCAATTCTTCTGGCACAAAAACTAATACCTAATAACTATAAGAGTAATTGTAGTTTAATATCAAACTCACAAATACAATGATAATACATTTATTACAGTGCTTATGAATTCAGTTGTAGAGCGTGCAAATGTGATCTCTATTATACCGTTGGCATGTGCATTCGCTCTTGCCCAATGCGTATTGTTGTGCTTCATACAATTATAGAAGCGTCAACCTAACTTCAAAACGTTGCAAAATGAGTAGTTTTCATTTGTTACTTAACGTAGTTATCAACTGTTTGCAGCGTCTGGATACACTGGTTTTTTGTTTGTATAAGCAGATCTTCACTACCAATCACGAATAATGTAAAGTTCGTGGTGGGTAATGGATGTTATAGTAAGGGAGCAAGGCATTGCCCGATCTTTCTTTGACTGACACTGTTTTAGCGAAATGTTATGGACTTCCGAAAATCCATAAAAAGATGTTCCACCCCGTCCGATCATTTCGTTAGTTAACAGTCCTACACATTTTTTAGAAAAAAAAAAAAATTATGAAGATTCAAAAAATCGCATCAAGACTCCTAAGTCACACATTGATAACAGTTTCGAACTCAAACAAAAAAAAAATTAAAAATGTTACATTAGATGATGACCATGTTTTTCTTTCACTTGATGTCAGTTCGTTATTTTAGAACGTTCCTTGCAATTTAGTTCTTGATAGTTTGGATAGAAGATTTGTTTATATTAATCAAAATTGTAAAATTCCGTTTACAGATATCATTTTTCGCACCAAATTTTTATACGAAAACGCCTTTTTCAGTTTTGATAATGATTTCTCTCAACAAATATTCGGCACGCCTATGGGTTCACCCATCTCACCATTGTTCGCGGATATTTTGATGGGTGATTTGGAAAATTCGTGTTTACACAAATTTTAAACTATCCACAATTACACTCCAATTTTTTATTATCGTAACGTATACGATACCACCTTATATATGAATAGAGAAAATCTGCCGTGATTTGGAAGAACACCGTTAACATTTCACGTAACATTTGATATAGTCACCATCCAAAAGTTTGTTTACCTTTTAACGAAAAATGTTATCACCTATCTACGATTTTAAAACGATATAATATTAGTACGATTTCTTCAGTTAAAAAAAGTTTAAGCTCTATTCTGAGATTAGATAAAGACAATACTAATAAGTGGGAAAAAACCAATGTTGTATATAAATTTTCCTGTCACGTTTTTCCGGCATCATATATAGTCGAAACAAAAAGAGCACTAAAAAAACGCATATCTGAACACAGAAATAATAAAAATAGTGAAAATGTAATTGTTAAGCATCAAAATAATTGCAATCATACATTTAATTGGGATGACGCAATTATTGCTGATTAAGAATCAAATTACAACAAAAGGTTGATCTCAGAAATTATTTACATAAAAAGCATTAGTAACAATGTTAATAAAAAGGAAGATATTTACTCGTTCAATCATTTATATTTTCCATTGATTAGGAAATTAAATTTGTAATACGTCCTTAAAAATAAAATTTAGTTTATATGTATGTACACTCCTGATATGAGTCAGCCTTATTGTCGTATTAACATTTGCAAGTTCTTATAAACTCAGTTGACTGAATATGATGGATCGTATCAGGTTATTATGAGAAATTTTTATAAATTCACGCAACGCGTTAACTAGAATGTTAACTAGCAAATAATTAATTTTCAACGTTCTTACGATAAATTAATTTCTTTCTTATTTTGACATATCCATAATTTTTATTTAAATAAAAGAAAGACTAATTTCGTATGTGTATCCTGTCTTGACTTTGTAAATATCTAATACGGTGTATGTGTTTTTTCTATTCAAATATAGCCTGATGAGGTCGGCAAACCAAGCCGACGAAACGTCGCAAAGATGAAAAGATTTTTTATCTTTTTTAGTCTCGAAAGATCGAACAATACCTTGCTTCCTTACTATACTATGATGGAGAGTGATAAACCAATTTCTATTAATAATGGATGTTATGTTGTAAAATTCTAGCGTAGTCTGCATTAGAGAAAAATGTAAATCTTCTCCAAATGCGGCCAATCGCTGACGTCCTGATTGGTTAGGAAGTATCGGATATTTTTTCACAACAAGACAGGTATTCAATTAGATTACTTCTGAATTATAAGAAGGGCCCTATTGACTCCTACACTGTTAAGAATGTTTGGGATTTTACCACACTTTTACTATACAAGTGCAAGGTAAAATTGCACTACCAGTATTGGAGCGTGAAATTCCAATCACAGCTAAAAATTCCTGTAAAGGAACCTCTGACAATCCCGGACATATTGCTGCACACGATCCTGCACACAAACCTGCACATTTGATCTTGACGGTTCCTGTGCAGGAATTTGGCAAAGGAAACTTTCCATGATCCTGAGTAGTATAACAGGGGTTCTGGATATAGATCCCTGCACCGACATGTTACCGACATCTAGAATTTTCGCAAGGTGGTTGACCGGGAAGCTTCTAGAAGGAATTTGAAGGTTATATGTTTAGTGTGCAAGAGAGATTTCTCAGAATTGATAAGTGGGGGGTAAATATTTTTGAGGGTACATGTAAAAATTTCGTAAGGTGATTGACCCAGGAAGCTTCTAGAAGGAATTTGAAGGTTATTTGTTTAGTGTGCAAGAGATTTCTCGGAATTGATCAACGTATGGTGTGAAATGAGTCTTTCGGGGTGACATTTATTGCATTGACCCTCACTGGTTATGAATGTGAAAAATGTTGCTTCGAATTGAAGCACATACGAAATATTTCAATTTAATCTTTTCTCAAGACTCTTTCCGTCTCTCTTATCGATCGGGACCACCTGCAAAATTAAAGACCGTAGCCTATACGCAGCATTCATAGGGTCCAATCACTCGTTATGTTTTATGAAAGCATTCCTTTGATTTTAAGCACAGGGGATATTGTATTTCATATCGGGGACACATTCTTTTCCAATCTTTTATATATAAGAACATCGTATGCAATTAAAATATCATTTGGGTTCTGCCATTAAAAGAGTTTATTTTTCGAGAATAAATATAATGGATCCAGGAACCTGTAGAAAGTTTTTTGAAATTATGTGTGAAGCTTATGAAACATTAAAAAAAAATCTAAACGTGTCAGCATGTGAAAAGTGGTTTAAACTTGGTAAACGAAATATTCGTTTATTAAAAACTTTTTTGAAGCAAAATAAAGGAGCACTACTAGTATAAAATAAGATGAGTATTACATCAACTATTGGGATTCTGAGTGCACTCAACAGGAAGATATGGCAGTTGCAGAAAAAAGGTGAAGGAGTTTTCCCCTCGAAGAGGAAAAGAGATAGAATAAGGTGGCAGGATTTGGAATCGGCTTTTGAAAACAGAATTAGAACAGGTTCTATTGTGAACTTAAATCACAAAGATTTAAAACATTTTTTAGAGGATTCAAAGTCAATGGTAATTTCACGTATAAAAAATAGTTTGAGACGATATGAAAATTTGAAAGTAAATGTAATTTTTTATGTTAAATTTGAAACTTTAGTAGATGATGAAATGGTTGAAGATATAAAATTTTTCCAAACTGAAAATGAAAATATTTTTCAAGCAACTTATTTGAGTGCATGGTATGATGAAAAAGTAACCGAAGCAAATTTTAATCATGGTAGAAGAATTTGACCAAGAAAAATCAGGTCAAGATAAGAAAGCTGTAGTTAACATAATAAATAGTGATCCCTATTGCTTTCTCTGGCCTATTGTAGCTGCATTACATCCTATTGAACAAAATGCAAGTGTAACAAGTTCTTATCCACCTTTTAATGAGATATTAAAGTATGATGACATTGATTTCCCTATTAATTTAGTTGATGTTAAAAGGTTTAGAAAAATGAATGGTTTAAGGATCAATGTTTATGGGGAAGATCGAGAAGAAAATAAAAAGAAAGGTGATATCGTTCCTTTTTATATAAGCAAAGAAAAATCAAATTTGCCTGAAATACATCTTTTAATGCTTGAAAATACTGAAATTGATCAAAATGATTAAGATTACACTGAAGATGATAAAATCAATATTCATAAATCTATTTATCATTTTACATGGATAAGAAACTTATCCCGATTAGTAAAGTCACAAATAACAAAAGGTAATCAATCCACTTTAATATGTGATAGGTGTTTGTGTGACTTTAAAATGGAAACTTCTTTTCAAAGGCATAAAATATATTTTGTTTTTATGTAAATTAATAATGCCTACCAAAGAAGAACAAGAGAATATATTGAGATTCAAAGATTATAAAAATAAAGAAAAAGTTCCTTTCGTTGTTTATGCTGATACCGAATGTCTTTTAGAACCGATAAATGACATATTCAAATTCAAAAACAAAAGTGTATCAAAAATATATACCTTATAGCATAGGTTATTATATGAAATGTAGTTTCGATGATTCTATTTCTTATATTAAAGTATATAATGAAAAAGATTGCGTAGAATGGTTCATAGATGAATTGAAAGAATTAGCTAAAAGAGTTGAATCATATTTGAAAAATATTACACCAATGGAACCCTTAAGTTTACAACAACAAAAGGATTTCAATTTAGCTAAAAACTGTCATATTTGTGAAAAAGTTTTTAAAGCTGATGATATAAAAAATCATGACCATTGTCACCTTACAGGTAAATTTAGGGGAGCTAGCCATACATCATGCAATTTGGGGTAGAAAAACTCTTATATAATTCCAATCGTATTTCAGAATTTATCTGGTTACGATTCTCATTTCTTAATTAAAACTTTAGCGACTCGTTTCACAGGGGGTATTACATTATTACCTGTAAATAAATATAAATATATATCTTTCACTAAACATGTGGAGGGTACAAATGTGCATCTCAGGTTTATTGACTCTTTCAGATTTATGTCAAGTAGTTTAGAGAAATTAGCTTCATATCTCAGCAATGATAAAAAAGTAATCACAAGAAAGCACTGTAAAAATGATTCTGAATTTAACTTATTATTAAGAAAAGGTGTTTTTCCCTATGATTATATTACCAGTAGGGGGAGATTAAGAGAAGAAATTTTACCCTCAAAAGAAGCGTTTTATTCTAAATTAAATGATTCAAGTATTTCTGAAGAAGATTATCAGCATGCATGCAAAGTATGGCAAGTTTTTGAATTAAAATCTTTAGGTCAATTTTCAGATCTATATCTGAAAAATGATATTATGCTTTTAGCTGATCTTTTTGAAAATTTTAGAAGCACATGTTTTGATACATATCATTTAGACCCATTGCATTACTTTACCGCACCCGGACTTGCTTTTGACGCGATGTTGAAATACACAGGAATAGAACTTGAATTGCTAACAGATCAAGAAATTTTATTATTCATTGAAAATTCTATTAGAGGTGGTGTATCACAATGCTCCAACAGATATGCAAACTAACGATAGGCGTAAAGCATGTCATGCATATTACTCACTATCAATTTGTGAATCTTCGAAATTAGGTTCATGTATTGACTCATTGAACGATATTTTTCCGCTATTTTCCAAAGTAGATTTTGATAGTTTAATCTTCTTTGGTTCGCTTTTTTGAGGATTTTCCTCCCAGTTTACCTTGTCTGGCATTTTTTTAAGGAATCCTAGTTACCGTATTACTATAAAGAATTTTATTTAATTATCCCTCAAGCAACTTATTAATTTATTTCAAAAACTTCGCATTAAATTAAATAATTGCTTCTAGACAGATAGCTTCACTATCGTTCAGATAAGCTTATAAATTTGACAATTTACTCTTGTATCATTAGTATCATACATTTTAGTCTCGATTTAATAATCCATTGAAGAAAGTTAATGAGTTCTGTTCAAGTCACAATGAAATCAATTAACTTTATATCTCTATTATGATTTTACGACCTTACTGCGGTCGAGTACTATTGTGTACGTGTGGCGCAAGCATTATTTACTATTTGATCATTAGAAGCTTTACCAAGTCTTGATTTTGAATTTTCTTTAGTTCATTGATGCTAAATTCAACTATACCGCTAAACCTTAGTTACAGAAATATATCTATAAACGTTGATTTTTCGACAGATTTAATTTTCTCCGTTCAGGAAATTGGTTCCGAATATATACGTCGACACTAATCCTGGTAGAGTATTAAACCTGAAATAAAAGATTTTATTAGCGACAACGATAAAGATTCCAACTCTAAGTGATATCACGTTATGAAGAAAGGATGTGAGCCCACAAAAGCGAAAGGATATTTTTGAGGATTTCTCTTTGATCCGATTATCGCTTTTGATTCACTATTCCAGATTCCCAATACTAATTTTTTCAAATCTTATTAACTTCAATTTTCTTGAATTACCTAGAAAAGATGTTTGAGTTCCCATATTGATGACGGGTTACAAAAATCATTTTCTCAATTTCTTAATATTCGTCAGGTTGTTGTTCTATTTTCTCCACCTTCTTTCAACTGGTAATTAAAAAATGATAACGTTATAATTATGTATTAATGATTCTGTTCCGGAGAAATAAAGATTAAGTGTGACGGTTTTGCACTGTAACAGGCGAGTTTTCGCTACAAGGTATATAAAAAGAATTGTCTGACTGTAGTACACTTGGAGCACCGATTGTCGTGAAAATGTCTACTATATTATAAGCAACTTCCTCTGCTTTTTTAGATTTTAGCGGTCGTAATAAAAGGAATTTTGTTAAGTGGTCTTGATAATTTAAAATAAATTTATACTCTCCGTCAGCACTAGTTTGCATGTCGATAAGATCAACCTGACACCGAGAATTAAATTCATTGAAAAGCATAGGTTTTGAAACTAAACCCTTTTTGGCATCGATTTCTTAGATTGACATGGTTTACATAAATTCAGGTACATAGTAATAACATCCTGGGTAACATTTTATATTTACGGTGCAATTCCTTTTCCATGCGCGTACGACCATCATGACCGATGATCTGGTGAGTATCATGAAGAACATCGAACATCTCATCGCTATGCGAATAGTACAAAAATGTAGAGTCACTTCATTTTACAGGTGTAATAAGCTTTTCACTACCACCCACAAGGATAACATCGAATCTCTTTAGTCGACGATAATGCACACTTTGTTTTTTCTCTTTCTGTTTGGCTTCGTTCACTTCCTTTACAAATGTATAATAATTTTCTCTAGACAATATAAAACCGTTTTCACTATGATTTTTGATAACTTCTTGTAAAGATTTTTCGAACTGTGTGCGCATATTCATCACCTGTTCATTCAAATAACCGGACACTTCACTTGGAGAATTGTTTGCAAAGCCTGCTATTTTTCACAACTTAACCTTCACCTGAGAGCAATGACTAACATTCAGAAGCTTTGCTGAGATGATCCTGACAACTCTATCGTACTAATGCAGGCTCTTTCGAGCAAAAGTCATTAAGAAGAAATACAAAACTGAGGAGTGGGTAGATGGTTCTAGAAAAATTCTCTCCAATTGTAGTTATGAAGACTACAAGAAATTTTCCATAATGTAAGATTGGGGTTGAAATTCCTAATTGCTTCATACATCATCTTCTGATGAAGAAAATTCTCAAATAGAAAATTCGTACGTCAAATAAAAGTGTTTCTGGCTTTGGCTAGTAGTATAAACAAAAATTTGCAAGTTCTAAACTTTTTGGAAAATCTTTTCAAAATAAGATTTTTGAGGTCGAGTGAGAATTTAGTTAGCTGGCTTATAAAAGGGTAGGTGTATGCCAACATTAGCATACAACTCACCCTGAAGGGGATGGAATAGTGGATACATGTGGAACGGCCAAGGAGTGAGCGAAATCTCCTCCTCCCTTTCCTGGTGTCCTCAATTTGACTTATTTGTTTTTCTGTACCGTCAATCAGGAAAGATTAATTTTTCAAGTATGGTTTCATTTGTTACTTCAGAGAAGCCTGGAAAGGGGAGAGGGTTATTACGGCCACACGACCCCCCTTTTTTATTCTTCCTTCTATTCGATCCCACCCACAATCCCGTTATCAAACGGCTGACTAATTTTAGAATTTGACGTTGAAAATATTATTTATGGGTATTTTAATAGTCACATTCGTAATCAGCGCCTCAAAGTACTATATGAATGTTCCCTACTTATCTCAAGTTAAAAAATGAGTATCGTTACAAATACACAATGCTAAGTTCCAAATTGCAAGTCAGACTCGCATTTAGTACGAAGAGTGAAGTTTTGAGGAGGAAAATACGGCCATAAGATGGGGAAGGTAGAAGAGATATGAGGAAAGGAAGTGTAAAGAGGTAGAAATGTGCGAAATGGAGAGTAGTGGGGTTACTGAGCGGTATGATGTGGATTAAAAGGAGTAGGAGGGGGGGGGGGTGTGGAGCTGGGAATGATGGATATACGATAAGGGGAAAATGAGATATAATTTTCATTCCAATATTATCTACTGAGCAAAGCTCTCCACGAGGGCCCAGGAACATCCAAAATATTTCGTTTGAGGCGCCCATCACCCCGCTGACACTCTTCGTCACACATTTCGTATACCAAATCTTTCCGAATCCATACATCTTTTCATGGAAGCTCTTACGTCTCAATTGCTCTTTATATCATTTCACTTTAGAGTTTTACTCACACATTCTCACCATTCTCTTAGCATGACGAAAACATCTTAATAAATATCTTTCACTCTCGTCAATCAGCGTTTCTTCTGCATGTTATTATTTGGAAACCCGCTTATTACTGACTTTGCCCATTAGCGTTTTACCGCATATATATTTCGCAGGAATTGCATACCAACTACGCTCACTTTATTCCTATCCTTTTCTTGGTATGTTGAAGTCTCGCTTGTAATGGGTATAATAGCCCGGGAGACGAAGAGAAGTTTCGCCAGTCCAACAATGAGGGACACTTTCACTTAGAAAGACAGCCTGGCCGGTAGCCATTAAATTTACTAAATATTTTAAAGTGTTTGTCCTCTGCATAAACTTGTTTCTTGTCCCGATCAAAGGTGTGTGCCCGGTTTCGGATATCCACGTTCAATGAATTTCTTGGGGATGCCTATCCATATCTCCATATTTCCTCGCGAAGTCATCTCCAGAAGGTTCTCCACGCTTCAAGTATCTCCAGGTATTGTTGTGAATCATTTCTAGTCGTGCCTTAGGGATTTGTTATATGCAATTTGATTCGAATGAAAGGGTGTGAAAAATAAGTCTCGAAGCTTTCAAGTGGGTTTTATTAATCGGTCGTGCTAAGAAATGTCACCGAGAGGTTATTTTTGCCGTGTATATTACTTACATGGAAAAGAATCCCGTAATAAGGAGCCGCTTTGATTGCGATTTACTCGTCACTCAAGGAAAACGCGGTAAGGTAGCGAAAACTAAGGTTTGAGTATGCCAGTAAAATTCTAGAAATATTTGATCATCTCTCTACTGGCCACTCTTCATTTTTACAATTAAGTCTCATGATAAGGTTTCCGGTTTGAAACCCTGAGATTTTTTCACTACAGTGGCGGGTATACGACACTCCCCAACAAACCCCCGAATCGGTTTACGACACGCTATAATTTTTATTTGTCACATTTTTACTTCAAGTAATGGATCCTATGCTGCTGATAATCTTCCTGTCCTCGTTTATACGTCTGAATATCTGCATCTATATTTCCGTCGGCAGTAAATAAACTTCCAACATACACGAAATCATCCACTTTTCGCCTAAGGCAGTGCTGAATGCTGAGTCTTCACCTTTTCTTTCAAAAGACACGTTTTTTGTTATGTTTACATTAATTTACTCTTCTTCTAAAATACTCTTCATGCTGATATCTCTTCTGCTCAAAATTCTCTGCAAATCATGCACTGCTTCTACTGTAACTGCTGTAAATAAAAAATAGCTTAAACAACCACCGCAGGACCCCCTGGCGGTAGCTTCCATCCATGTAAATTGCACTGGCTTCCAGCTGAACCGAATGATTGGTGGCCACGGGGTACGGCGAAATAACAACGATCGGCCGGCAAAACCCCAGCTGCGACTTGAGGATATAGAGCCATCCAAGAATGACAGCTCTCTGTATCCATCTCACTAGTACCTTGGCATGTTTTTGGAACCTTTTAAAGCACCAATCACAAGGACAATCATGTAACTAAATAACCTGGATATAATTGTGGCAGCTCCTTAATGAGGTCTTGATACTTCTCATCGTTTTCCTTCCCTTGACCGTGATATTGTAGTCGGCAGGAGCCGAAAATTTAATCACGAATATAGTTCGTTTTTCTAAGTCAAGGCGAATGATGTCAGCCCTTGAGTGTGAAATGGAGACTGATGTTCGAAACTCGTAATCCCAGTAAACTTGGCATTTCTCGTTTTGAAGTATTGATACTAGCTACCTCGAAGCGTTCAGTAGGGTAAGGTCGTGGTAAACAACGTGATAGAGACAAAGATGGTAGTGAAGCACTCTTATGGCCCAGTTATGTCTGTAGAGATACGTCGTTCCCACGAGAGTGTGAGACCTGGACAGTATATGTTTTAGGTACTGAGTGTGTGCATGACACGCTCTGCACCTATCGCTGGTAACTTCATGACGTAAAATGCGGTCACGGTAGACTAAGGTTGAAATGACATTGTCCTGACACGCGAAATGAAACTGTCTGTACTTGAATTAAGTCCCGATGCTCTGAGGTAAGCAAAAGCTTGTTCCTTCGGACTAATTAACTTTCTTCACTTCTGATGTTAAGATCCAAGCCAAGGGTCTTCGCCGCCTGCTCCCCTGTATTGTAAAAGAACGCTCCTGTGCCAATCATCTCGTTATTCATAATGATTTTCAGGAGAGATAATTTCTATTTGCGACGATCTGAGCTGTATGCTTTTAAGGCGTGAGTTGTATAAGCGTGAAACGGACGAATTAAGATGCATGCTCTTCTGAATATGCGTGACTACGTGCGACGATGTCTAGGGCCGGAAGTTCATGCTTCGTCCATGGAACTATGTAACAGAAGTTACATCAAATAGAATATAAATTAATTAGAAATTAGGGAGGTGGGCCTTGTATTATGTTATGGTCACGATAAATTCTGGAAAAGCCCGTGGATCCGTTAACGAGGAAAAAGCTGACCAATTTCACTACCGGTTCACTTCGTTTAAGTCCTTGCACCGCGAACTTTTTTCGCCTAAATTATCACTCTCGCTAATAATTATAATTATTAGAGCCCTAATTGTATAATATGTGCCTGTATGTGTGAGGTCGCGAAATTTTAGCCATCCATGATAAGGAGGATAATCCCTAAATTTCCTCCTTGGAATAGTGTATCCCGCTATAACCAACCCAAACGAATAGAGTAGAACCGTGATGGCAATCATGTTAGTCGCAGATATCTTGGCCAACATCGACAGATCAGAAGACCTAATCTGTCGAATGAGAAGCTTGCATCTGCTTTGGAGAGCCTTCTCTACTGATGTTATATCCTGAATAAGGCTCTCAGGAAAGCATAGGTTAGGTAGATCTCTGCAGCGCCAAGGTGTCTAATAGCAATCATATCTATACAAATCTCTCCTCTGTACATCTCGACGATCCCTAAAGTATTATGAAGCTGCTTTGCTTCAGAAGCATATATCTTTATGTCATAGATAGTCGTAGAAGTGTAATGTGAAAGAGGAGAGGGTTCATGGTGTGGCCCTGAAAGATGCCTCTCTAGGAGGTTGCACTGTTCGTTTTCACACGATGTTTTCCAGATGAGATGCTAAATCTGGTTTTCTAAAGGAACATCAATCTGTCTATGCATCTCACTATATCGATAAACCTTTAAGGTTTCCAACAGGCAGATGGTAGGTCTATATGATGTTTAACGATTACGATTATTGCATGCAGCTTCTATGCAGTCGCTCCTGTCGATTCGCAAGTTCTCGCGACAGCCTGCTACACGTTTTTTCAAGCCACGTTATTCGTAAATCTCTCTCCATACAGGTCTAATGATCGGAAGATCCTTACGAAGGGTGGCATCTATTCCAGCCAAATCTTAGGGCTTCGCAGGAACATAGATTTTAATATTCCTTCTTGTTCTGAAATCTCCATCATCTCTCAGGGGATGCCTGCTTTCTGCGATTGCTCCTAATGTCGCTTCCTCTTCTTTGTCTGCATATTGTTCTTGCAGTAGATGGAGAAGCGTTCTGTGTACATATCCTGTTCGCGAGAGGTTGTTAGCGATCCATCGTTTCCTCCAGTGATTGGCATCGCCTATTCACGTCTCTATATCTCTAATCAGCCCGCCGCGCCGTGAGTGCACACGAGATGCGGATTTAGATGATGAAGAAGGACGATATCTCGAGCGTGAGTTTATCAACCGCAACCAGCTAGAAGAATCTTCCTCGCGGAATGAATGAGCTGGATAAATTTCTCGCCAAATAACGCCAATAAGTTACCAGAAAGTAGATGGGAGATACCTTTCATGTCCAGACTATCCCTCATCGCCCTAGTTTCCTTAACAACGCTCCCTTTTACTGTTCCCTGACGTAAAAACACAGACCCACCTCCGTCTCATTCACCATCTCTCCCTTCAGCTCTATCTGACGGAAATAAGTCTCATGGATACGGAAAAGCACGGTGCATAATTTTTATGGTTATGTGTTAATTTTTTATATAGTCAAAAAGGATAACGTAGATTTAAAAAATATATATATTAATTTATTGATTTATTCAATGTTTGATCATTTTATCATTTTTCAAGTACGCGCTTTCCCACTAGACTTCCAACCACAAATTTAGTTTTCATATTTCTAGTACAGATTGTATAGTTTTGTCTCGTATTCTGAAAGGCCATTTTGGATTAAATATTTTCAAAAGTAATACAATAATTTTTTATTACTAAATATTACCTAATTATCAATAACGTGATTGCCAGTTCAGTTGCTTAAGTTTGCTTTCGAATTGATAATAACCCACCTATCTTTCTGATTTGTAATAAATTCGGTTAATTGGTAACAACGAAAAGTATGGGGACAAAAATTTAAATTATTTTAGGCTGAATTTGATGGTATTTAGCTACTGCGCTTTCCATTATTTGTATTGTGGTGCAATAATTAAATACATTAATTCAGTAATTCAGTAATTCAACGCAATGTAATGTTCTCTAAATTGGAATCAATGAAAAACATTACCGATTTCATTTTACATGGATTTTTACTGTTAGTGAATGAAGGTTACTGATTACTTACTGATTTGAATCAGTGACCCGTTTCGCACTGATTCGTATTTATAGAGTTAATAAGAAGTATTTAATCTATGGCATAGTTGTTAATCGCATGATAGATCCACTGCTTATATCAGGATTATCGAGATTAATAAAAACATCAGGGCTAGAGGTCCTCCTTGATCTCCAATACAAGTGCCTCTTCTTTTTGTTGTATCAAGAGTACATATACTTGTATTTGTAATCAAAAAACGTCCCTGGTAAATGCGCCTACACTCTTCGAGTGGAATTATGTACACTCGGGTTTGCCTTAGCTTCTCAGGATATACAGCTACGTGCCTGAAACGTAAGCAGTAAGTATTTTTAGTTTTGAGAAATAATGTAAATTTGATCAAGACAATAAAATAAACAAAATTTTGGAATTTAAGTTGATGCGTTTTCACTGGTTACATGTTTAATTGAATAAAACATTGCTATAACGACTGCAAAATAAAGAAGATTTTAATAACATTTTTTCTGTAACTTCATAATGTTTACACTAATTTCGATTACTTACGGTAAATTTCCTGGCTGTGGGCATCCCCAGGCACTGAAAATACCATGCGCCTTGTGAGGGACTTCTCCAAGAAAGAGACTAATTGGTCTATTAGGACTTCGGTGAAAATCGAAATGTGGAGAAACTTCAAGCAACGCTGTTAAAAGATGATTAAGAGAATCCAACTTCACTGAATCAGACATATTCAATTTTTTAATTTTTTAGTTTAAACTTCTCTCCCGGTTCATCGATTGTTAGGAAATCTTTTCTATTCACGTAGCAGGCAAAAATATTCAAATAATCACCTAGTGTTGGCTTGGCTAAAACTACTTTTCTTCTTTCGATAGTGTGAGGAGTTCCGTTGTTTCTCATTTCTGAACCGGGTAAAATGGTGTAGCTTCTCAAACTATTCAAACGCGGTGGGGTAAAACAAACTGAAGGAACTAAGATAAATACGGCCGATAATATACTACCTGCGCATACAGTAATATTATTTTTTTGAATATTGAGATTGTAAGGAGCGCCTCTAACAAATATTGATCGACCTTCCTCATTCCTTAAATCAATTACACGCTTCCGACGAATGTGAAGATCTGAAGACTCCCCTGCAAGAATTATGTAAATTAATTAATTAGCATCATTTATTATGGACTTCAGTTATGTTAATAACTCCTGCTCCTAGTTTCTGTACTAATTTTTGCCCTTTCCATGCACCCTTCTTTCTGAACTCCAGTTCACCTTCTTCCCCTCCATATCCACGCTCTCACCACCCTCCACTCTCCATTTTTCACTCTTTCATCTCTCCCCTCTTCTCTTCATCATATTCCCACTCAATTTCTCCTCCATCCTCTAACCCCGCTTCTTGCCAACCCATTTTTTCACCATTCATTCCTCCTTCCCACATTATACTCCTGTTGTCTCTTCTCAACCCCACTCTTCGAACTAAATGAAAATTTGATCTTTAATTTGAAACTTAGCATTTGGGTCATTCTAGGGCAGGACCTTCAGGCCCCTCCTTCCCCCATCACCAACTTACGTTCTTTTTTCTTCTTTTCCCATTAACACACCTACACATCGTCCCCCTCACCTCTCCGTACTCTCCCTTTGCCACTGTTCTAATCCTCCCGACTTGCAAAAGTAATGAGATGCACTTCTCAGCCTATCTCGCGAGATACGAATGTATTTGGACCACCGCTCAGTGGGGAAAAACATCAGTTCAAAAACAGTATAAAGCCGACAATTCTTGGTCAATTTTTTTATTTTTTCCTAAATACTTTTAACTAACTTCTGCAGAGAATTATTGGACCCAATTGTACGGTTTTTTTCTTGCACTTCTGTATCAACAAATTAGGTGGCAATTTATATGGAAAGTCATAAGTATTTTTAGCTATGGCTGTTTCATCTTAGTTTCTTTCAATAGATCTTTCGTGTTCCCCATGTCTTGTGTTCAGAGGTCTCCCGGTTTGACCAATGTTACATTTTTTGAAAATTCTAAAGAAACATTCATCTATGTTTTGAATGTATTTTTAAAGGTTTTTTATTTTTGTATTTTTTAAGGGTTTCTATTATTAGGTTGCGTACATATCGTTTTTTTAAATTAATTTTGTTGTCATATCTTTCCGTGATTTCAATTTTTTATGAATGGGATGGATATCCATTTTTTTGTAGCGTATTCTGCTGTATATCTAAGTTTTCATTGTGGAATCTTACATCAGTCAGTTTCGTAGCTCTATCGAATAAGCCATGTATATTGCTAATTTTATGATAGATTGGATGAAACGAGTCAAAGTTAAGAAATTTACTTGACCAAATTGGTTTGCGAAACCCATTAGTTATAATTTTATTGTCTTGAATATATTGTATCCTCCAGAGAACTGCGCTTCGAGAAGGACTTGGATCCGAGTCGAAGCATGTTGGAGATATTTTAATAAAAAGATAAAAAACGGAAACAACCTACACGACATTAATGAACATTCATTAACGTTATAAGCAAAATTTTTAAAAACGAATTCACTACACGGCAATTTGTTTACAGAAATATATATCAATAACATATCAAATATATGCTTGATAATCAAACAGATTTGTTTCAAAAAGGACTACATTTCTCTTATTGTTATTGTCGTCTGAGAAACCGATATGATCTTATTTTCAACATTATATATGAACATCGTATATCAAATGAGAAACGTATTTACGTAATTTCATCGTATTGATGTTATGAATCAGATGTATGAAGTTTGCCCAACCGAATTCATAATTTGAAAATTCTACAAATTAGGGTCGATAACGGGACAAGTGTGATCTTTTTTTTCATTGTGAAATACAAAAATCCATCAAGAGTTCGAGGTTGCTTGGAAAGGGTAATGAACCTAATTTTTGCAGTAAAAAATGTGAGTACATAATAATAATTGGTAAATAACATCTTAGTATATACATTAGGCATGAAGTTTCCCTTTGATAACAATAGAATCATGTGTTTATATAATTTTACAATTATATATTTGTAAAGGTTTAATCAAATTTTAATTCTTTAAACAATTTTGTTTTATTCAAATATTTTATTTTTGTCATTTTTGGAAGGCTCAAATATTTTTAAGCACTACTTTCTTTTCTAAAAGTATGTACTCTTAAATGTTCGAAAATTTATTAAGAGCTTTCCTGCAAAATAAACAGATAAATAATTTCAATTAAATCTATGAAAACATTTCAGGAAATAAACTTATTTATCCTCTCAGCCGATAACCGATAACAAACACATAAAATTAATAAAATGAAATGAATTTTTTAAACAATTTCAATTTTTTTTTAACTTTTAATGGAAATCAAAGCATTACCTAAAAATGTTTAATCTTTCGAAAAATGTCAAAAATAAATTATTAAAACAAATTAAAATTATTTAAACATTTAAAATTTTTTTAAGCATGTACATGCAAACACTCTCCCAAACGGAAACGGAGAAATTGTCACCGGTTGAATCAGTATTTTGAATTATCACCAAATTATAGATTGAACCAGTAATATGGCGCTCCACGCGATCAAGACATGAACCTCCAGACGCAATACATTATATTATACTCTATTATATTGCAGCCCGGCCCTCACTTATTATTCTGAGAGTGAAGTGTGGTTTTTAAAAGATAATTTTGCAAAGGTTAGCACAAAAATTATGGATGAAAAGTGTCATGCCTTACCAGCTGACGGGCGACAACGAGTACGACCAGATGACTACTGGTACTGAGTAATCAGTGGACCACACTGATTAAAACAGCTGCTGAATTTCACTGAGTGAACCAGTAAAATCTCACTGATTGTTAGTGACACACTTCCCAGTGGGCACAAACCCACCAACATCCCAAGAACGACCTTGGGACGTTCCTAGGTCGTCCAATGTCAGTCCAAACAACGTCTCTAAGACGTCTAATGTCCTAAAGATGTCCTAAAGACGTCTTAAAGACATAGGACGTTCTCGGGACATCTATCGTACTGACATTAGACGTCTTAAGAGCATCCCTAGGATGTCCAAAAGACATGTTACAAAAGACGTCTTAGGGATGTCCCGAAGGCGTCTCTAGGACATCCTTAATTTTTTTGCCCACTGGGTTCTGGCTGTTTCAACCGGTGAGATTTCACTGGTTCATTTTAGCAGAGCAAATAAATAATTTTGAACCCCTGGAGCATATTATAGGTCACTCAGAACCATAGATTGATTTTGGCCATGAATATCTTCAAGGCAGAAATTTTAGCCAGAAATATAAAAATTTAACAAGCTTCAATTTGTTGAGAAAACTTTTTTCTATCCGTTTTTTCGTTGAGTGAATAATTCCAACGACACATTCAAACTACACGAATTGATTTTAGAATTTTAGACTGTTTAAAGAATATCCGAGAATTTTTTCAAGTTGATCGGATGAGTAATTGAGGGTCCGGATGCAATAACCGACGGGACGAATTTAATGCGTTTTTTAAAATAAACTCGCCGTAACTTTTTTTCGTTTCAACGAAATGACTTGAAATTTGAACCCCAAGCGTATTATACTCTGTCGGTGCCGACGGAATTTGTTTCGTGTATAAAAAATTAGATCGTTTAACAATATGTCGATGTTTTTCAATAGCTATTCAATACCATGATTTTTCACTTTCGGCGGAAAAAAGTATCGAGGGAATTTTCGAGTTCAAACAATTTTCCGCGGAGAAGTTCCTCATGAGGGTCGAAAAAAGTTTTTTGGAAAGCTTCAGATTTTTTAAGCGAAAAATGAGCAAGGCAGCGTAGGTTGAAGTGAACGCGCGAAAAACGCGATCGTCTTCCGTCTGGGACGTGAGCGTTTGCGAATGCGAAAAGAACAGATACATGTCGAGGACGGGCAGGCAAACAAAGGTGAAAACTAGCGCATTCTTTTTTTAGTATTTACCAAAGTTTTTAAATTTTGTTCGATGTCCTTTGTTTGTGTTTTCTGAGCAAAAATAAATTAAAACCCGACAGTAATTAAGGGTCTGGATCGATAAACTCGATCAGCGTTCGAGATTGGGTGAAAGTATTGTCCAAACGTGTCGTCTGACGGAAATCTTAAAAGTCACAAACTTAATTTTTTTTTTCAAATGTAGGCGTGTAGGAAATGAAAGTGTCCTTAAGACACACGAGGGTTTCGCCGGCCTGTCATTGTGCACTGTTAGAAAAATCTCTACTAAATTAAGTATACATGTAATGGAAGCAAAAATGCACAACATGAAATTAAATTTAGTATACCAGCGTACAGTAAATTTAGTATATTTATACTGAATTTAGTACACGCGTATACTAAATTTGATATACGTGTATGCTAAATTCAGTATGAATATACTAAATTTACTGTACGCTAGTATACTAAATTTAATTTCATTTTATGCATTTTTGCTTCCATTACATGTATATTAAATTTAGTAGAGATTTTTCTAACAGTGTGATTTTGTCGTTGCCTATGACCACCCATCTCACGGTTGTGAGACGTGGCCATAGGTGTGATTTACCGCGTTGCTACTGGGGCTATTGACATTTTGTTGGATGGCAGTTGCTCTTAGTGGGACTCTGCGGTGGTTGTTTAACTTTTTTTTTTTAATTATATATATATATATACCTTTTAAGCTGACTTGAATATTTTCTTGAATTATGTAAGCTTAGCAAAATAAATCATCTGAAATTTTCCCAGGAATCATAAAAAACATTTGTTTTGAAATTTTTTGAAATATTTTCAAGGTTAACATTATTTTTAGATCTTATCAAAGCTTAAAGTCTTTTACATTAGTTTTCGAAAATTTATAAAATCATTTGAAATGTTTTAAAATCATTTTCAATTTTATGTTGAAACTTATTAAAAAAAAAAATAAAATCATTTGAAATTTTTCCAGGAATCGTAAAAAGATTTGATTCTATTGAAACATTTCAATATTCTTGAAAGGCTCCTTTCTTCATAATCTTCAAAAATCTACATTTGTTTTAAACTTTTTAAAAACTTCTCATGATTTAAATTCTTTTCGAATCTTTCCAAAACTTGTAAAACTGCTAAATATTTCTTGAAATCATTCAGTCTTCTTACAAACACTTTAAATACCGCAAAAATTACAAAAATTGTCTTCAAATCTTCCAGATCCTTTTCCGAATTGTTATGAAATCTTCACAACTTGAAATTAATTTTCAAAAATAAAACTTCAATCATTTTCAATTTCCCCAGAAATCTTGTTGTCGGTGCTGAGAATTTTTGTTTACCTATACCGACAGTGGATACATTTCTTAAGTTAAGATATTCTAAGCTTTTTTTTTCATAATTTAATTTTTCTCATCACTTTCGCAACGTGACGATTTTTGTTTCACCAGGAAAAACAGAAATATTACTTTGATACATTATTCTTTATATGAGCATTACTTTTATTTCACTCACATCTGGATTTCTTAGGGCAGGTTCAATTTTTATTTAAGAATAGTGATTGCTTCTAAATTTAATTGTATCGAATGGCCTCTTATGGAATTTTATCCATAAGAATTGGGACTTTTTGACGATTTAATTTGTCTTAGTTAAGAAATTGGTCCCCAGTATGCACGTTAGCACCAATCCTGGGAAGACGACAAACCTAAAGGTTCTCGGTTATCATTAAAATTGACTTTACTTTTTTCCAGTTTCAAACCCTGAATTTTAAAGTAATTTTCCTAAAGGAGTTCTCTAGAAATGTGCTGTCCTTTGATCCAGTGTCGATAATTGCTCCAATGTCAATAGTTTTCATTCAAGAATTTTAGTTGGTTTCATTTAGAGTTTGTCATGAGGAATGAGCTGACAGAAGCGAAAATTGAATTGCTTTTGCATTTTCGTGATCGACCAACATTAATTTTTCGTACAATAATTTCAGATTGATTTTATCTTTTCTCTAAATTGTTCGCTGATTTTAAAATTTACCAATTTATTATTTTATTTTCTGTTTGAGTTACACACGTAATAATTCGTGGCCCAGACGAAGAGGAGGAAGCGAAATTAAGACCAACCGCGGAAGGCAGACCTTCTGAGAGGTGATCGCGATTTCGGGAAAAGAAAGAACATCAACATCCAGGTTCCTCCCAAGCCCCAAGAACTGACTGAAATGAATACCTCTCATCGTGAGGACATCTCGGAAGAGTCCGAACTCTGGACCATCAATTGTTCAGTTTATGCTGTTGCGAGAGCTTTGGCTGATTTAAATCAAAGGCTAAAACCGACGATGGATCAAAAGATCAAAAGACGCTTGCATCAACTGAACAAGAAGATTGGATGTGTAAGACAGAATGCATCCCGTGTTCAGTGTGTGATAGACATGTGTGTCTGGCAGACCGTTCACGGAAAGGGTTCGAAAGTTCGTCCAAGAACTGAGGATCTACCATCATCCACTGAACAAGTCAAAGCTGCTGACAATCAAACAGCATATTTTCGACAAAATACGGATGTTATCTGACTTAAGGAGGAAAATAGATAAGAGGGAGAAATTGATCAGGGAGAATCAACAGTTTCTCGCTGACCCATCGCGCCTCTTCAGCGATCTCCTTGTTTCTGTCAAAAATCCACCTAAGCCCAACGAGGTAGACATTTTGGAGACAGGTTTACAAGATCCATAAAATACTGGAGTTGAAAGAAGATACTGATAATATCATTGCCTTCAAGGAGTTTTAGGACAACCTCATAACATCTGCGGAGGAACGTACATCACTCACTGCCGAAGAGGTGAAAAAACACTGAGGGGCATGAAGAACTTTTCCGCTACAGAACTAGATGGTATTAAGAACTTCTTGTGAAAAAAGTTTACTTCTACATACTAAAATCTGGCCCGCATGTTCACCTCATATTTAAAGTCGGAAACTCCCATTCCGCAGTGGCTGGTGTTAGGACGCACTATACTTCTACCGCAAAAAGGCGACATGTCCAACCCAGAGAATTACAGGCCAATAAATTGTTTG
Organism: Andricus curvator; assembly: GCA_932195095.1. Lineage (NCBI taxonomy): Eukaryota > Metazoa > Arthropoda > Insecta > Hymenoptera > Cynipidae > Andricus > Andricus curvator. The sequence continues at coordinate 107,015 of CAKNYM010046534.1, forward strand.
AACACAGTATAAGATCATTACAGCTGTCCTAAACGAGAGGATTGTTCGAACAGTTGAGCCTGAGTGAAGAGACATGTACGAACAGCGTGGCGCGAAAGAAGGTGTAGCAGGCTGCCGAGAGAATCTGCCAATTGGCAGGTGCGTCTGCAAAGACGCAGCAGACCATCAGCGCGTCCTGTGCGGCCTGGATTGACTAACCAAAAACTTTCGATTTAACCTCTCATAGACTTATCAGCTGTCTGCTGGAAAATTTGAACGTTCATCCACACAAAGTAAGATGCATAGAGAGATTGATGCCCCTTCGGAAAACTAGATTTACTATGTCATCTGGAAATTATCGTGTGACAACGAAGAACGTCACCTTCCAGAGGGGAATCACACTTCTGCCTCTATCTCTCGCACTACACAATTCTCCTGAATACCTGTGCAGCGACACTAATCATCGCGAGAATAATGCCACTCATGTATTTTATATGGATGACCTGAAGATGTATGCTTCTGATGCAAGCAAACTTCAACTTGCTTCAAGTATCGTCAAGGAGTACGCGGGAGAGATTGGTATGGACATTAGATTGGATAAGCGTGCCATGATTAATCTGAAGAAAGGAAAGATTTTTGGCGTTCTCGGTGACCCTCAGCTTGTGGATATCAGTGTTTTACATGGTTGCGAATGGCAAAGATCCTCTCCCAAAAATAGCCAGAAAACGCGAGATGATTGGCAAAGGAGCGTTCTTTTACAAAGCCGTGGAGCAGGCTGCCGAAACCCTTGGCCTTAATTTTAACATCAGAAATGAAGAAAGTGCATTACTCCATCTAGATGCCTGACTTCTAAAAGCCGAAGTAAAGAAAGCAGAGGTTGAAAAATTCCGCCAACAGCTACTCGTCAAGAAAATGCACGGAACCTTTCACAAAAATGTAGAAAATCAGTCCTGGTCGAAGGAGCAAACTTTTGCTTTCCTCAGATCAACAAAACTTAATCCAGGTACAGTGGGTTTCATTTTCGCATGTCAGGACGGAGTCATATCCAACTTAGTATACCGTGACCACATTTTACGTCAAGAAAAGTTCCTAACGATAGGTGTAAAGCATGTCATACACATTGCGCACTATCAATTTGTGAATCTTCGAAATTAGATTCATCTGTTGACTCATACAACGACATTTTTTCGCTATTTTCCAAAATAGATTTTGATAGTTTAATCTTCTTTGCGTCCCTTTTTTTTAGGATTTTCCTCACAATGTACCTTGTCTGGCATTTTTTTTTAAGAAATCCTAGTTACCGTATTACTAAACAAAATTTTATTTAATCATCCCTCAAGCATCGTATTAATTTATTTCAAAAACTTCGCATTAAATTAAATAATTGCTTCTAGATAGATAGCTTCACTATCGTTTAGATAAACTTATAAATTTGACAATTTACTCTTGTATCATTAGTATTATACATTTTAGTCTCGATTTAATAATCCATTGAAGAAAGTTAATGAGTTCTGTTCAAGTTACAATGAAATCAATTAACTTTATATCTCTATTATGATTTTACGACCTTACTGCGGTCGAGTACTATTCTGTACGTGTGGCGCAAGCATTATTTGATCATTAAAAGCTTTACCAAGTCTTCATTTTTAATTTAATTTAGTTCATTGATTCTAAATTCAACTGTATCGTTAAACCTTCATTATAGAAATATATCTATAACCGTTCATTTTTCGACTGATTTAATTTTTTCCGTTCAGGAAGTTGGTTCCGAATATATACATCGACACTAATTCTGGAAGAGTATTAAACCTGGAATGAAAGATTTTATTAGCGACAACGATTAAGGTTTCAACTCTAAGTAATATCACGTTATAAAGAAAGGATGTGATCCCACAAAAACGAAAGGAGATTTTTGAAGATTTCTCTTCGATCGGATTTTCGCTTTTGATTCACTATTAAGGAATCCCAATACTAATTTTTTTAAATCTTATTAACTACAATTTTCTTGAATTACCTAGAAAAGATGTTTGAGTTCCCATATTGATGACGGGTTACAAAAATCATTTTCTCGATTTCTTAATATTCGTTAGGTTGTTGTTCTATTTTCTCCACCTTCTTTCAACTGGTAATTAAAAAATGATAACGTCATAATTATGTAAGCATTCAAAGAGTTGATTTTAGAGCTCCCGTGTTTAAAACGGGTTGAAAACAATTAACCTCCTTATGCTTTACATAATCTATGCTTTTTAATTTTCTTAGATTGGTTTTCCTTATATAAAGTTCTTCAAATTAATTTAGTTAATTAATCAAACATTTGGGTCCTCTTAGACATTCCCTACATAATTAAAAGGACGATTAGTCTCGCACCTAATCGACGTACTGTCACGAATTCGGAGCTGGTATGAAGCAGTCGAAAGCCCGTCCTGGCAAAAGCACCTGTCTTTACCGCTATCGAGAGCAGAGTGATCTTCTTCGATCCGTCCTCGTATTGAGTGGGTCTCTCCATTCATCAGACCCGTTAATCTCCTCTTTTGCATTAATAAGTGAGCACAAAATTATCGATTTTCCTTCGATTCGCACCTGTTTGACGTAATAGCTACATTTTTAAGATACATATATATATTTGAAAGTTTGTCATAGGGACAACCGCAGGATTTCACTGGGAGCGGGTACTAATCTGAAAAATTGCACCCGCTCCCAGCGAAATCGCGGTAAAATTTCAGCTGTAACAACGTCTCACGACCGTGAGATAGCTGGTTACAGTCTGCGACGAATTCAATACGAGGATCCGGCAAAAGTCTCGTGCACCCTGAGGACACGGAGCGACCCAAGGACGACCGCCTTCTGCATTTTCCCCGCAAGTGTCTCAGCATTTTGTTGACACACAGGGATGCTTTTCAGGCTATTAACCAGTGAAACCTTGGCACCTCTAAGAGCGCCGATGATTAGGACGATTAGCTTAACAGAATATTCCCGGTATAACCGTTGCAACTCCCTTATAAGATCTTTATATCTCTCTTTCTTTTCTTTCTCTTTGGGTCTGACGTTTTTGTCAGCTGGTACCGAAAATTCGATAACGAATATGGTTCGTTTCTCGAAGTCAAGGAGCACCATGTCAGGCCTCGAGTGTGCAACAGAGACAGTTGTCGAGAATATGAAGTTCCAGTATATGCGGCACTTCTCATTTTCGACAATTGACTCTATTTTCCTAGGAGCGTTTAGCGGAGCGGTATTGGGCTAATGCCGTAAGAGAGACAGAGATAGTAATAAAGCACTCTTAGTGCCGCATTGTGCTTTTGGATGTAGGTCGTTCCCGCATGAGTTGGACAACTAGATAGTACGTGTCCTAGATGCTCGGAGTGTGCATGACATGCTCTGCAGCTAACATCGGGAATGTCCTGGCTCAAAATGTGGCGACGGTATGCTAGAGTGGGCATGACACCGTCTTGACATCCCAAAATAAAACCCTCCGTGGCCGACTTCAATCCAGGTGATTTGAGGAAAGCAAACGTTGGCTCATACGACGTCGACTGATCTTCCACATTTCTGTGGAAGATGCCGTGCATCCTCTTGTCGAGGAGCTGTTCGCGGAAGTTTTTCTCCTGTGCTTTCTCAATCCGGGCCTTCAGGAGTGAGTATTCAAGATGGATAAGATTTGATGGATTTTGCTCACCCCTGATATTGAAGTCAAGGCCAAGTGTTTCAGCAGCCTCCTCCGCTGCTTTGTACAGAAACGCCCCTTTGCCCAGTTCTTCGTGTTTCCTGAACATTTTAATCAGGGGGTCTTGTCCATTTGCGACTATATGTGCTGTATCCAGAATAATCCTGTTGTGAAGACATTCAAGATTCAGTATTCCGCGACCACCTTGACAGCGATTAGGAATTTATGAGAGGTCATTCAGTAGCGTAATATAAATATTTGTCTCCCATTCTGAATGAATATTTTTATTTTTAATTTTACAAATATTCTGAACTATTTCAATACCAAGTTTTAAACAATTTCTACAAGAATTGGCCACCTGACAACGGTTGATATTTTTTAAACTTTTTGAATTTGTGGTTGAAATTTGTGTAGTTTTTAATTTTTATTATTAAAAATAATGAGCGGGCAAGTGAGCGGCAAATAGAAAAATGTTTATCCTTGTTATTCTCTACAAGAAATTATAAACAAAATTAAATTTGCAACTTCTAAACTTTATGGAAAATCTTTTCCAAATAACATTTTCAAGGTCGAGCGAGAATTTAGTTAGCTGGCCGATAAAAGGGTAGGTGTATGCCAACATTAGCACTCAACTCACCCTGAAGGGGGTGGAATAGTAGGGAGACATGTAGAAGAGCGAAGGAGTGACCGAAATCTCCTCCTCCCTTTCCTGGTGTCTCCCATTTCACTTATTTGTTTTTCTGTACCGTCAATCAGGAAAGATTAATTTTCCAAGTTTGAATTCATTTGTTACTTCAGAGAAGCCTGGAAAGGGGATAGGGTTATTACGGCCACACTAACTCCCTTTTATATTCTTCTTTTTATTCTATCCCACCCACAATTCCGTTATCAACCGGCTGACTAATTTTAGAATTTGACCTTGAAAATGTCATTTATGCGTATTTTAATGGTCACATTCGTAATTAGCGCCTCAACGTACTAGTTGCGCAATATACTATTACGTGGCAGGGGGCGAAACCGAACGAATGCAAACGAGAATGAAGTTGTTTGCACGAGCAGGTGTAACCCCCAAGTACAGCCAACATGCGAGTTGGCGTTCGCGAGAGTTCAACCCCGTGCCACGTATACTATTTTTCACAAAAAGAACATCGAAAATAGCGGCTTTCGTAGCCTGCGAAGCGTTGTGAAAATCGCGGTATGCACGTGGGCGGGTACGAAACTACTTTACCAAACCTAGAGTTTCCGAGCCTCTTATTACAAACCCTAGGGTTTGTAATGTTTAGCTTGTTTTAGCTTGTTTAGCTTGGAAACTCTAGGGTTTTGTAAAGTAGTTTCGTACCCGCTCACCTGTATACAGCCATTTTCGCAACGCTTCGCAGGCTACGAAAGCCACCATTTTCGATGATCATATTGTGAAAATATTTGGAAAATTTTGGAAATTTTGAAAAATTTTGAAAAATGTGGATATTATGGAAATTTATAATCGTTTCTAATTATCAGTCGTCAATATTGGAAATGCCTAATTGTAAGTCGAACTTTCAGCAGGGTTGTTCTAAAAAAAAGTATACGTTTCAAGGGGAGAACGCAGTCTCTCTACTTGTGTGATTGCTGCCTTTCTCCCGATGTCACGTCATCTTCCATTAACGGATATCATTGTTGATAATCGCATGAGTGATCCAGTCATTGATAACATGATGATTAAGATTGGTAAAAACATCAGGATCTTCTCCAAACGTCTTTCCTCTCAGCTCAGACATAATTCCAAGCAGTAGCGGAGCCTGGAGTGGAGGAAATTGGACGGCTAGAGGGCCTCCTAAATCGCCGATACATGTTCCTCTTCTTTTAGTTTTGTCAAGAGTACAAATATCTCTATCTGAAATTGAAAAGCGTCCGCGGTAAATACGATTACACTCCGCCAGAGGAATTATGTATAGTCGGGTTTGCCTTAGCTTCTTTGGATATACAGCTGAGTGCCTGAAATGTAAGAGGTAAGCAATTAATAATGAAATATTTTTCTATACTTTTATTATGTTACAAATATTTTCGATTACTTACGATAAATTTTCAGGCTGTGTGCATCCCCAGCCACTGAAAATTCCATACGCTATGTGAGGTACAACTCCCAAAAACAGATTAATTGGCCTATTAGGACTTCGCTGAAAGTCGAAATGTGGCAAAACCTCAAGCAATGCTGTAAAAAAGATCTTTGATATAATTCGATTGCAATGAATCAGGCATATTTAAATAAAAAAAGTGTTTTAGTCATAACTTCTTTCTCGGTTTACAGATGTTCAAGAAATCCTTTTTTTACATAGAAGGCAAAAACATTTGAGGAATTACCAAGCATTGGACTGGGTGCCACTATTATACTTTTTTCAATAGTGTGAGGAGTTCCGCTGTTTCTCATTTCTGAACCAGACAAAATAGTGTATCTTCTCAAACTACCGAAAAACGATGGAACAGCACAAGCTTCAGGAGCTAACACAAATACAGCCGATAATATGCTACCTGCGCATACACTTATATTATCTTTTTGAATATTGACAATGTAGCGAGCATTTTCAATCCATATTGGTCGACCAGCGTCACTTCCATCTTTATCTAGATTAATTACACGCTTTTGACGAATGTGAAGATGTGAAGATTCCTCTATAAAAATAATGTAAATTCATTTATTAGTATAATTCATTATAGACAGCAGTAGTATTACTCATTTTTCCACACCCCTCCTCACCACTGTCCCTTCCCCCTTTCTTATTTCCCCTTTCCCCTTTTCCATTTTCCCTTTCTAGGAGTGGGATTCTGATGCCTCATTTCGATCGGACCTCTTTTTCTACCATATGAAGTAGACAGAGAGCGTTAGATGGTTTCGAACGACAAGTCTCACTTATCGTTTCGAATTCGATCGCATCTCGTCTATCTCATCACACAAAATGTCCAAGCATCCAATTGAGCTAGAAAATCGCATCAAAACTTTGCACAATGGGTATTTTTTATTTGTTACATGATGTAATTGACAACTGCTTGCAACGTTTTGATATCCTGAGTTTTTGTGTCATACGGTAGAAGAAGATGTTCGATAATAATGAGGCTTTGGAGTCCCGCCTTAGGATACAGGCCTTAGTTGGGCATAATCAGGCCCAAATAATTTTTTCGTCTCATATTGACAATATTGATACTGAAAATATTCTACCATATTTTAAAAAAATGATTCATTTTAACAACGACGTCATTTTCCAAGTATGGGCATATCACGATTTTTAAATACTGATTGGTTATTTTATGTCCCACATATTTACTATTACATCTAGAATTTCGCATCCCTACAAAGTGACAAGTACCTCTGAATTTTCATTTCACTCGTATACGAAGTTTCATAAACGACTAACCACGTACTCTTTGCGTTTCAGGATGATGAAACGAACCAAATAAAGAGTGTGCATGAAATTTTTTTGCCAAAAACTGGGGCATTCATGTTCGGAAACCATATTTATAATTGTTAAAGTGTATGGTGATGATTCTATAAGTGATACTGAAATTAAAGAGTGGTACACGCGATTTAAAAGTGGTCGTACTTCAGTCGAAAATGAGCCTCGTACTGACAGGGCCAAGATGGCCAAAAAACCTCAAAATGTGATACGAGTGCGACTATTAATTAATCGAAATCGTCGCTTAAAAATAAGAGAGATCGTGGAAAACCTCGGGATTACAAAAACTATTTTTTAGGAAATATTGAGCCACGATTTAGGGATGATTCATCCCAACTTATGTAGCAATTTTTGATGAAAGACGGCCTTACACAACATCGGAAGCCACCATACAGTCATAATCTGGTTCCCTGTGATTTCTGGCCTTTCCCCCACCTTAGTTGTTCTCTAAAAGAAAAATTATTTCAAGACGTAGAGGAAATAAAACTGTAGGCGGCAAAAGAGCTATTGGCTATTCCGAAAAATGGCTTAAATAAGTGCTGCCGAAAGTCGGGAGATCGCTGAAAGAACGTTGTGGCATCCAAACGGGAGTTTTCAGGACAAAATTCGTCCATACATTTACCACTACATCTAGGACTATATCTAGAACTACTTACCTCTTTGGTACTTAGAAAGGGATACCATGAATGAGAACAACTGCGTCCTTTTCCAAACATGGACATATCTAAAATTCTCAATGTTAATTCGATGTTTAGACTTTTCCCACTCTTTCACGCGAACGATAATAGACGCTTACTGAAATCTGCAGGAGGATGACGTGCATAAATACTGCAACATCACAGAACAACAATCAAAAAACACCATAACCAGTTAGCATCTTCTTCTCTTCTTCAAGTACTTCGAGCCTGGCTCTACAAGACCCGTCAGAAGTACCTATTTGCCGCTAGTTAGTCTAAAATCGGTGGGAAAGTTTAAACGTGAAATCAACCCCAGATATATAAGGCTCAGCAACTAAACAACAAACGAACAAGTCATAACAATTGACCTGACAAGCCCAGCCTAGTTGTCTACATTCTCGTCTACATCAATTCATCGCGAACCCTCCAGAGGTACGAATCCTAGAAGCCAGACACGAATCAGTACCAGCAGGTGAGCTGGTGGAACTCTTTTCCTATGTAAAATAAGTGAGTAACTAATTTACTGAAAGCTCTTTAGAATCTCCTCTTTTTTATATACTTGTTTGCTAAATAGTCATCACTGTCCAAAATGGACTAAACCAAACAAGGAGATAATTCAAAGTCTGTCAAAACTAAGAGAGTATACAGAAATGCAGTACCAATTATTCTACCACTATTCGAAATAAATAAGGCAGATGTCCCATTAATCGTGAGGTTTGAGGTGTGAACGCCAGAAGTAAGTATTTTCCGCATAAAAATACAATCCTAAAATATTTTTAAGTAAGTTTGAACAGTGCTTGTTGTGGAAACCAAATTAGTTTTTTTAATACGAGGCTTCGCCTCGGCCTTCATATCACGCACGCCAGGGCATCCAATATTTCTGGCCGTGTGTCGTATACTATTTTTCTTCATCCCCATCCGAAAGTACGTTTAATAATTAATGTTAATTAATAAAATGCGTTGTCGGCTGCTAGCTCGGATGCTTTTTTTTTGTAGCCTGCATCAGCACGCAAGCCACCTCGCGTAGCGCCGCTGTTGCTCTCGGGTCAGCTGAGCGGATGCATGGGATTCGGTCGCCCGCCCGACTTTTGCAAAGCCGAGACGGAGCCGAGGGTTTTCTGGTCGAGGCGGGTATCAAAAACACATATTTTTTCTTAATACTTCTTCCTCGTCCGCCAGACGAGGAAGAACCATTTTTGAGGTTTTGTGCCGTCTTTTCATGCACAAAAATCGCAACGACGCTAATCGATCAGTTTTGAGGTTGAACACACCGACGGTCTCTTTTTTCCATTCACCTGTCAAGATAAAAATTTTTCAGAGGCTAAGTACACAATAACACAATACTGAGCGTTGCTACGTCAGGTTGCTACGTCAGCAAGCCACAAAAATCTCGCAGCCAATCAGAGATCGTGTTAACTCTTAACAGGCCGCAAAAGCCACTGTTCCCGGACAGAAATGCGGCCGGGCAGACGTACTTTCGGCTAGGGAATGAAGAAAAATTAATTTGTATTGCCGGCGGCGATGAATCACGAAACGTGGAAAATAGCTTAACATTCAGGTTAGGAAAGGCGTTTCTTTGCTTAAGTTTTTAATATGTCAAGAAATTACTTGATCGGGGCGAAAATTATTTTGTTGCAATAAAAAATAATTTTTGTTTCATAAAATTAAGTAAAATCTTCATTTAGTTCTTTCTCGTTCGAGAAATATCGGTCACGATTATAGGGACGTTTCAACAGCATAGTTGCTCGAGTAATCGTGACCGGTCACGAAGACTAGGACGACTCCGTCAAAATTTCATTTCCATATTTCATTACAAATAATAATTGAATTAATTTCAAAAAGGCGTGAACTGAAATCGGAGAACTGACTTGTTACTGTGAGCAGTAATCGTAACATAAATCAGTTCTTAAAACTGAAAAAAGGTAATGTAAAATATTGGCATGACTTTAGTGATTTCATTATCAATTTTTTAGTTTATTATAATTTTTCAGTGAAGTTAATATTTATTGAGTAGTTTTTCATTAGCTAACATTAATATATACTGCATAATATAAAGAAAAATGTGTAATAGATATATAATTATTGATAGTTTTAATATTTTGGCAACGTGAACAGAACATAACCTCCAAATACACATGATTTTTTTAGTTACTGCAATTTATCAAATTTCGTCATTGTGTTTATAATTTATGCTGCAAAAAAGTTAATTATACAAATTACCAGTGTGTAAATTTTTGTATCCAAAAATACACTTGGAATACACGTCCAAATCGCTAAAAACTGATTTCAAGAAAACTTAACCTTTTTCACGAAGACGGGGACAACGACTCACGATTAATAGTACATGGCAGATTTGGAGATCACGATAACTGGGACATCGGTGCTTTTCGACTTTTAATTGTTTATCAATAAAAAGTAATATTAAATATAATGTAAAAACAATTTTTATAATATTCTAGGATGTTTAATGCTTCAATAAGTACCAATTTGAATTCAATTTTGAATTCAATGAAATCTCTTATGGTCACGATTACTGGGACATTTACCTTAATCATATTTCTTATAAATCGTAAACTCTTTGTGTGCATACTTATTAAAAACAGGAACCAACTTTCAATTAAATATAAATAAGGTAAGCTATATCTCTTGAGAAATAACATACCCTAAAAAAAATTAATAGGTTTAATGCTTTCACGATGATTCATTATAATAAATTTAAATTTAAATTTAAAAAAAATATTTTTCGGGTTTGAATCGTGTGCGAAACGTCGGCAAGATTCATAGTTTCGCACACGATTGAATCTTGAAAAAGCTATAAATTTTAAATTTAAGTTTATTGTAAAAATAATTGTTTTTTGACAGGATTGGCACACTTCACTTAAAAATGTTCACTTTCCGCGGGACTAAGT
>CAKNYM010046535.1:0-38267 GCA_932195095.1 Andricus curvator
AGTCTAGTAATGTCAGATATATTTTCGATTTCCTGACAATATCCCTTCCATCCCTTACGGCTTTTTGTATCTCATTATTATATCTTGTTGAGATTGCCTCTACAAGTTCCAATTTCCATTCTTTTTAGACCTGTTGAAAAGGCAGCGAATATCCCTGACTGTTTTCTTGAAACGAAGAGGACGATTGTCCTCATACGCTTTGTTCATACCTTTTTGTAGGATTTCGACATAAAATTGTATTAGTTCGTTGACTTGATTCTGCACCATATAGTACCTAACAAACTGTTGAGGTCCTTCCTATAAGTATTCCAGTCAGTTGCTTTAGGGTTCTTGTACCTTCGAACCTCAGGTCTATCGGCTCTCAAGGAGAAGCATATCTGTCTATGATCCGATAGGGACGTAGCCGACGATACGTGCCACCCCTGGAACATTTTGCCGATACTTATCGAACACAAGGTCAAATCAATTACCTCAAGACATCTAGATGTCAAGAAGGTATGTGTATCACCCCGATTTAAAAAAGTTAAATCAGTAGTTTGGAGGTAATCTAATAAAGATTTCCCACTGTGGCTGGTGACCTTACAACCCCAAGTCGAGTGATTTGCGTTAGCACGACATCCGATCGATCAAGGGCCATCCTTTATCACAGCAGTGTTCTACCACATTTCACCATTCCTCAGATAGTTTTACACAGGAGTCAAATGGTATGTTCGCTGAGGAAATCACCATAGGATGGCGCCTGTCCCTTAAATAGTGCTGAATTTCGATTGCTACCAAGTCTATAGACAAGGTTCTTGTAATACGGCGAAATCCGTTCGTCCCGCCGTCAAACGTATGCTTGAGATGAAGACTCTCCTTTAGCGTTGCTTCAGCCTTACCTTGAGTGTTGCCATGGCTTGCACGAGCCAATGGCAGGTCGAAGGCCAGGTGATTGATGTCCATGTATCGGTTTGAAATATATGCCAAGGTATATCTTGTGATATATCGTCAAATTTCACAAATCATATTGGGCCAGAAGAAAAACTGACGAATATGGAAGAGGGTTTTCTTCAGTTCCAGGGTGTCCGTAGAGTGGTACGTCGTAGTATTCCCATTTAAAACGAAGGTGGAGCGTTATAAAAATCTGTATACGAAAACGTCCTCCTCGTTGGTAGTCGGGCTGCGTCCACGAATTTCATGAAGACGGATGACGTCCCGTGAGATCTAGAGACTATTTTGTTTAGCGAAAACAGTCTCTTCGAAGACTTAAGAAAAATTGTATTTTTTTTCATGAGATTAAAATTCACAAAGTTGAAATGGCCAATTTTTTCACCTAATTTGTTTGAATATTGTTGCTCTGTCAAACAAAAATCGCAAACCGCAGTTATCTTTAAAATTGAATGCTGCGCATTTCTGGAAAAAAAAAAGTTTAAATCCGTCAAGAAATACGAAAGGTGGGTGATCGTGAATAGTAAATTCCCATTCCATACCACTGTGCGCCAGGTCTTTCTTGAATAAGAACCGCTGCCGTACATTTGGTGCTTAAAACTGTCTGCAGGAAGAAACGTAGAGACGGATTCAATTAACTTAAAGGAAGTTGCTTTGCGAGAGCCGCCTTGGTTATCTCGACGGCCTTTTGTGTCGCTTGAATCGATTTCTAGGGACGGTTAGGCAGAAGCAGGGCTCCTAGAAAAACTAGGATATTTACTAGATGAATTAGGCATGTACTCTTTAACTCAATTTTACCTACTGATGCTCCAGTCGAGCAGTCTCACGTAGTAGAGGATACTTCGCCCGAAGCTGCGTTACTTCGGCGGAAACGTGAGCCAATAAGTTTGGAGCTGTTGAAAAATGAAATCAATGTACTGCAGGTGAGCATCCCAATCAGCAGAAGTGATGATTATATCCTGGGGATAGGCAATGGCAAATTCTCCTCATTACTGAGCTAGAATATACCTTATATGATTTTAAAATGTTCTTGGCGCATTCTTTAGTTCAAAAGGCGTCACGCGAAACAGGGGTTGAAGAAGGCCCTTGCGGTAACTATATGTTTCGAGGTCTCATGGCTGCAAATGCATGCATTGTGGAGCATCGACCGGTGGATCATTCAAGTGCCGATAGTGAACTTAAAAACGATCGTCGTAATCCTTTCTCGACCGATGAAAACTGCTAAACTAAATGTGAATGTTGTAGGTTCGACGATATCTTTCCTTAACATCTCGCGTACTGGCTCGCTTATGTAATACCCCATATCGTTTGAATAACGACGTCGAGCCTCACGGAAGGAGTGGGGATCAGAGAGATAAATCACGTGTTCGATGGTCATGATTTGTTATAATTAGCAGTGACACGCGTGAGTGCAAATTATGTGGCGGAAACCCTCTTAATATTCAGATAGTAATTCACTCTCGAATTTCAGCTTAGGATAAGATTCAGAAGTTTCGTTTGAAGTTGATGCATGACCCAATTATATACGATGTTAACCCGTGGTCACTTTCGGGCTAACGTAAAAAATCGCGTTTTTCAATTCTTGGTGAATACAAGGTGAGAGCATCTGACGAAATTGTCGTTTATAAATTCGCGAATCCTCAGTGAGCTGTGTACACTAGAAGAAGAGGAAGTGCTTGCTTCGGCTGCCCGACCTCGCCAGTTTTTCTGACAGTAATTTTCATGGAGAGCCATATACAGTGCCCTCTCGATGAAAATATTTCTGCGTGCAGCAATTCTATTTTAAAGGGAGATGTGAAGCTGAAGAGCCTGATGTGCAATCTTTGTTCCTTAAGCAGCCCCTTTTCTCTAATTTATCCAAATTGACCTGCAAAACGTTGGGTTAGTATTTAGGTACCTGAATTCTGTCGTGGGAAGGTTGAGTTTTTTATATACCTCCCTTCATTTTGAAGCTGTATCTTTTAAAGACTTGCTAATCATTCACGACTACTGCGTGGATTCGATCGCCGCTAGCGAGAAATATTCCCGACATTCAGCGAAAAATTACCGGATTTTGCAAGGCTGCAGAATTTCGCAGAACCGCAGAATTTGGAGGAACCGAGACATTTTCAGATACTGGGACGCTCTGCGGAATTACAGTGCTTTGCTGTGGAACCATTATCGGGCCCGCTTGAGAAATAGACCCCTTTTTTTGTAGCGGCTTTGAATTCTCGTTGCGTTCAATGATACCTACGTGATTTTCGATGGGCACCACCAGGTTTTCTTGGTCAATCCCGGCAACAGGGTCTGGTTGTGGAAACGGCCTTCCGCAACCGCTAGTAGTTTGGGTAGCCGAACGAAGAAAGTTACTTAGGTCGTAGGTACGACTTTAAAAAAAAAGATCCTTGAATAATGAATTCATGAGCCCCAAAATTTGACCACGAATTTTATCAGACTTGGTTTCGCAATTTCGTACGAATGCAGTGCTCGTCGAACGGGACTCAAAACCCCGTAGTGATGGAGAGAGTATTTTTTGGGCGAACTTTTCGCCGCGATCAGCAGTGAATCGTCCTCGAAAAGTTACTGAGGGGCTGACAAGTTGGTATCGGGCGGAGATGACAGTGTTGGAACGTAAATGTCAACTAATAGATTTCTTGTAAAGTTCCCTCACTTTCGCAGAGATGAATTGTTAGGTTCGGAAGAACGCTTCCGCTATCGTCAAAAATACTCCTGTTCGTAATAATCCCGCACGAAATATTTCAGGAAAGAAATTCATGGAGTTTGATGATGAGTACAAGAAGAAACTAGGAACTCTATTTAATATTTTTAATAGAATTTCGGATAAAATAATCAAGCACTAGTTAAATCATATGAAACTGGATATTTATTAAACTATAATATATGATGGAGCAGAAAGTACACAGAAGCCGTAACGCGCTCGAAGATCAATCCGACGTCGACCAGCTAGATGAAGTTTCAAAATAGCAGTCGCGTTTTTCAAAGAGCGGAACACAGGAGCATTTTGAGAAGGCTGAAAATCGAATATCACGGAATATCTAGAATGTACACCGCGCCGTCAGAAACACTGCTTGAATGTCTCCATGACGAGCTAAAAGAGGGAACGCGAGCCACGTGGATTGGTCAATGTTTCAACTAAGGCGATCAGCTTTTTTTAGAAAATACCTTTTCAAGTATTTTAGAAGAATGAATAATAATAATAATACGTCAATACACTACAATACAACAATATAAAACAATACAATATACAATAAAATCAAATACAAATAAAGAATAAAAACAATACAATAATAATACAATCATGATTAAAATTTTTAAATAATTAGAAATATTTATAGAAAGAAATAGTGAGTTTAAAAAATCGAAAGGTCAATAGCAAGAGGATATAAGAAAATAAAAAAATGACAAAGAGAGAGAGAGAGAGAGAGATCTGATAAAAAATTGTATACAATGGGCTACTGTTCAATATTTCAGGAAAATTTTAAAAATACAGAAATGTGACAAAGGTGTATTCGAAAAAGTCTTAGCATACCAAACCGCATATCTTGCCCGACCGGCTATAACAATTTGTGCTGTGGGATGGTTTAGGGATTTAGTAAAATCTTACTGTTTCTTATGAATTGACAAAACGGTTAAACTTTCAACCAAGTTGTTGAATTTTTAACCAAAAAAGTTGAATTTTTAACCAAAAAAGATGGATTCTTGACAAAAAAATGTAAAAATTTATTTGATTTGACAAAGAAAATTTTTTTATTTTAAATCAAAAACAGTTAAATTTAACCAAAAGACATGAATTTCTAGCAAAATAGTTGTATCGTCAACTAAAAGAAGATTAATTCTCAACCCAACATTTGTCAACTGAATAGTTGACTTTTTAAAATAAAAAAGATCAGTTTTCATCCAAAAATCGAACAGTGAAATTTCCATTTGGAAAATGCTGTAGCAGAATGAGCACAAGAAAAGTGCCCCAACTCGATTTGGGCTTACATTTCAGGCAAAGTATCAGCTCTAAGAAATAATTTTTTAGAAGTTATAGTCGTCAATACAAAAATGGAAACATGAATTTTTCTGGAAGACGGCTTAACCAATTCTAACGAAAAAAAATATGTTGTAGGGATAATGATGGCAATTAAAGGGAAAAATTCCAGATGAAGTGCATGAAAGAGGAAGAGCAAAAAAACATTTTCATTTTCAAACATTTTTTTGACCATATTCTTTCGCTAATACTTCGCGTAAATTATTATTATTATTACATTAGTAGACGCTCACCCTTGAAAAATAAGCCCTATACGGGTTCAAGAAGTTTTCCCATGCATGTTCGGCTGGACCCTGAATTTTAAATTTGAAAAACGATTTTTCTACAATATAGTTAAATTCTGAAGCTAGTAGTGAAATTTTCAATCAAGAGGATTACTTTTCCACAAAAAGAGATGATGCATTTTAAACCAAAAACGAAACAGTTGAACTGTCAGTTGAAAAAATTATTTTATTAACTGAGATGGTGAATCTCCAACTGAAAAAATTAATTTCTAACAAATTAGTTTAACTCCTAACCGAAAGCAAATATCACAGTATCTTTAATCTGCGTGCGGGGATGGAAAATTGTAGACAAGCGCGTTACGTAATTTTTGATGCTTCCAATATATACTGTGCTTCGAAACAGCTGTTTACTTCAAAATATCTTACGTAAGAAATGGTTCTGAAAAGGTATCATAGTAACATATATACTATTTTTTTTAAATCGTTGTTGCCCCACCCCTACCACTCAAAGACTTCACACAATTGATGCACGGACCCCAATCTGTTTAATCAATGAGCATGTTTCACAACCAATATGCCAAATTGCTGTCGCATTAATTTTGATACATTTTTATTTTATTTTTACAGCATTAGGCTTCCAAGCAAGTAGCAGCCATGGAAATTATGGAAATCGTGAGTGTCTTCCTTACGTTATTATTATATATATAATTTTTTAACTTATTCTCGGGTGAACGCGGTTTTTTATCATCAGTGATGCATTAGGTGCTCCGCCACTTCTACGCGCATTGTTCTGTTTAAACTTAGAAGGTTGGTGTTAGACAATTTATTGAGCCCAAAGGTGTACGTGAGGACAGGGATGGCATAGGTGTTGATTGCCCTTATTTTGTTTGCCGAGTTCAGAGAACTCTTCAGAATCAATTTGAGTCTTGTAATGAAGGCAGTCGTTCGGCTTTACTTAACTATCGTATGCTGAATACCCTTAGATTCGAGAATACCCAGGTATTTATATGACTTGCCCTCAGCCATTGCCTCGATGGCACATGGTCATGACTCAAGATCATCCTTATTTTCTAATGATACATATTTCAACCTCGGATGTATGGTGGCGCCGCCTAATGGATCATAATTAATCAGCAAGTTGTTGCTCCGTCACTCCATGGGCCGGCTCGGGATGAAGACCCACGAAGAGACGCTGTTGTTCGCCACTGACAGGTTCTTCCCGGTCCCTTATTTTCGGGAAATTCACTACAAAGTTTTCTCGAAAGGCCATGCCGCCAGGAAAAGTGGTGGTCGCTTCCATCTCGTATTCAAATTAGCAGCGCATCAAGTACTCATCATGATGGGTTTGAAAAGTTATGCGCTGCTGTGGCATTCCTGTGAAAGTGGCAGGCAGGGGGCTCCCAGCCGAAACATCCAGCGCAGGCTCAAGCTGATGTTCTGCCGTTTAACACTTTTGCCGATGTTCTGGCTGGATAGTAGCCCTTTCGGGTATCCCCGTGAGATCTACTTGCCCATCACATCGCTCACCTCCATGAATCTGCTTGCATGCTACTACCCCCACCGGTAGCACCAGGGGCACCCCGACGATCCTCGGGAAGCGACCAACGTCTGTACAGGTTACGCAACTTCTCCATTGATTTATGGGTTTTTGGTGATCCTCTTAGGCCCTTTCCTCTTCGTTCCCTGCCCGTCTGGCATGGGAAACCCTGTCAGTAGCAATGATACAGCCAACAAACCCGTCAAATGCATTAGAGGAAAGCTCAAGCCCTACCGCGACACAAACGCGAGAAGACCTTTGGTAGGGTTATTATTATTATTATTATTATTAACTGTTTTCTCAGTCTTTAGATGGTTACAGCCCTATATGTCAAAGGTATTTTTTATTTTTCGATTTTTATTAATTTCCTAATATTCTGCACGGGGCTGTTCCGGTATATATTATAAGTCACGGACGCATTTTTTTCATGCAATCAAGTGATCTAATAAGAGCAGTGTGCCTAATTTGACATATTGGGCAAAGCCCAATATGTACTCATAGAATACTTTCATAGGCCAGATTTGCATCATTCAGAATGGCTGATCCAAAATGAAGGATGAACAACTTGAAAAAAAAATCAATAGGATTATGTGGAATCAGACATGCGGAATTAGAGCCGCAAAAAGCTCGAAGATACTGATTTTTGCAGCTTTTTATAATTTTTTTCAAGTGGTTTGTGAACTATCTGGATCAGCCATTTTAAATTATGAAAAGCGGGCCTAAGATTCAGAATCGTAGCCCCAAAAAATTCCAAGGTAAACATTTTTACAAAAGTTCATACATTTTCCAAGTTTTTGGTTTGTGGTATTGGATAAGCCAATTTGAATTTCGAAAATCAGATTTATTTATTAACATTCATAGACTTTTTCAGCATTCGAACACCCATCCCATAATCTGTCTTTGGATTCATCATCACTAATTTCATGGACATAAAATAAAACAATTTACATTATTCAAAATTTGAATTTCAAAATTGCGGCTGCTAATTTGTATGCAGCGATATCTAAACCTTCGGTTTAATAAGCTTTCTTATTTTTAATTATCATTTAACGCGTTTACACAATTTTGACGCCGTTCTTGCCAAATTGCCCTAATGTGCATCAGGATATCCAGAGTGACCTAAAGAGTTGCTGTTGATGTTGTTTTCATAGCACCACCGATCGTTAAGCAGAACTCCCATTATTGGCTTTTCATTTGTTTAGTAGTACTGGTTGTTTTGGTCCTCGTTAACCAGATCGTTAATGCATAGGCTATTACGCTTCTGATTTGACAGGCCCAAAAACCAATCTTAGCTTCATTTACCATTGCGTGAGCATGGATTTTCCAGGCTAATTGAGGGTGAAAAATTACTCCTGAATACTTCGCTGATTTTGAAACTTTTACTTTCATACAGTAGAGCTTAAGATTTTTAAGGTCAGAAAGCTTTCTTCTTCTGACAAAATGCATGAATTACATCTTGTCCGGGTTATGAGATAAACAACGCGTTCTGTACCACTGTTCTACTATGTTGAGCGCTGACTGCATGATTTTCAATAAGGTGCCAGGTCTTTAACAAAGGCTTGAGTGTAAAAACCCGATTCGTTTGAAACACGAAGCAGGACAACAATGACAAGCGACTGCTGGGTGGAGAACTGCTACCATGGAGTGCATCCACTTGTTTATCGTTTCACTAAATCAGTTTGTTTCAGCATAACCGGGCATGTATTCAATTAGGTTTTCACTAAATGAATTTTTGAAAGCCAAATTGATTCCTATAGAGAGGCTTTTCTGTCAGGATTTTCTCTTTTAAGTTGAGGTCTATTCATTTTTTCAAATACTATCAACATGAACAAGGTCAAGCTGATCCGTCTGAACGATATTGCCTCATAGTAGGTGTCCTCACCCGGCTTTGGAATGAAGGTTGCCTTAAGCTTCCTACATGCTTCAGTGGTGTATATCATTTCTAAGCATGCCCGAAAAGTACTGCGCAATGGACGTAACAAGGACTGAAATCTTTATAAATTAGTATAGGGAATATTTTATTATCTCCAACAGCTTTCAATAGTTTGAATTGTTTGACTACCCATCTGATTGTTGAATGAGTGACAATACGACTAGCTTATATTCAATCTTCCATTCTGGTTCTGAAAATTGTTCCTTCTGAGGCGTATGACTCATGGGCCCCCCACATTCGTGTAATCCAACTCCGAGCTTGGACGTGAACCCTTATCAGGTCCTCAAGGACTTCATTAGTTGCATCCGCCATTTTACCTAGAGGCGATATTCATGCCCTCAGTTGACATGATGAGTTACCCTTCTAGGTTCTCTGGAGTCTAGTAATGTCAGATATATTTTCGATTTCCTGACAATATCCCTTCCATCCCTTACGGCTTTTTGTATCTCATTATTATATCTTGTTGAGATTGCCTCTACAAGTTCCAATTTCCATTCTTTTTAGACCTGTTGAAAAGGCAGCGAATATCCCTGACTGTTTTCTTGAAACGAAGAGGACAATTGTCCTCATACGCTTTGTTCATACCTTTTTGTAGGATTTCGACATAAAATTGTATTAGTTCGATTGACTTGATTCTGCACCATATAGTACCTAACAAACTGTTGAGGTCCATCCTATAAGTATTCCAGTCAGTTGCTGTAGGGTTCTTGTACCTTCGAACCTCAGATCTATCGGCTCTCAAGGAGAAGCATATCTGTCTATGAGCCGATAGGGACGTATCCGACGATACGTGCCACCCCCGGAACACTTCGCCGATACTTATCGAACACAAGGTCAAATCAATTACCTCAAGAAATCTAGATGTCAAGAAGATAGCTTTATCAGCCCGATTTAAAAAAGTTAAATCAGTAGCTTGGAGGTAATCTAATAAAGATTCCCCGCTGTGGTTGGTGACCTTACAACCCCAAGTCGAATGATTTGCGTTAGCACGACATCCTTTCGATCAAGGGCCATCCTTTATCACAGCAGTGGTCTACCACATTTTACCATTCCTCAGATAGTGTAAAATAGGAGTCAAATGGTAGCTTCGCTGAGGAAATCACCATAGGTTGGCGCCTGTCCCTTAAATAGTGCTGAATTTCGAAACAGTTGAGCTGTCAGTTGAAAAACTTATTTTAATAACTGAGATGGTAATTTTGTGTGCTTCCAATATATATTGTGCTTCGAAACAGCTGTTTACTTCAAAATATCTTACGTAAGAAACGGTTCTAAAAACGTATCATAGTAACATATATACTATTTTTTTTAAATCGTTGTTGCCCCACCCCTCCCACTCAAAGACTTTGCACAATTGATGCACAGCCCCCAATCTGTTTCATCAATGAGCATGTTTAACAAACAATATGCCAAATTGCTGTCCCATTGATTTTGATACATTTTTATTTTATTTTTACAGAATTAGCCTTCCCAGCAAGTAGCAGCCATGGAAATTATGGAAATGGTGAGTGTATTCCTCACGTTATTATTATATGTACATACATACATACATTGATTAGCAGTTCGAACTCGAAAGTTCATTGCCTCACTACCCGATTCGGGTAGTGTTTCTAGGTGGATATTTACTACCAATGTGGGCCCACCACACCCACGACGGGCCAACAGCACGCAGGTATTCCTGAACGGTTACCCATCCAAGTACTAACCGCGCCCAACAATGCTTAACTTCAGTGATCTTACGAGAACTGGTGTTTCCAGCGTGGTATCGCCGTTGGCGTTTTATTATTATATGTATAATTTTTTAACTTATTCTCGGGTGAACTCGGTTTTTCATCATCAGTGATGCATTAGGTGCTCCGCCACTTCTACGCGCATTGTTCTCTTTAACCTTTGAAGGCTGGTGTTAGACCATTTATTGAGCCCAAATGTGTACGTGAGGACAGGGATGGCATAGGTGTTGATTGTTCTTATTTTGGTTGCCGAGTTCAGAGAACTCTTCAGAATCAATTTGAGTCTCGTAGTGAAGGCAGTCGTTCGGCTTTACTTAACTATCGTATGCTGAATAACCTTAGATTCGAGAATATCCAGGTATTTATATGACTTGCCCTCAGCCATTGCCTCGATGGCACAAGGTCATGACTCAAGATCATCCCTATTTTTAATGATACTTATTTCAACCTCGGGTGTACGGTGGCGCCGCCTAATGGATCATAATTAATCAGCAAGTTGTTGTCCCGTCACTCCATGGGCCAGCTCGGGATGAACACCCACGAAAAGACGCTGTTGTTCGCCACTGACGCGCTCTTCCCGGGCCGTTATTTCCGGGAAATTCACTACAAAGTTTTCTCGACAGGCCATGCCGCCAGGAAAAGTTGTGGTCATTATGTATTCCAAATGTATTTTATGCAAAACCGGACGGTTTTCGTACCTTTCGGTGCATGTTTGTGGGACTCATAGTTCTCGTTTGTCGCAGGGGGTATTTTGCCGGCCACGGCCGTAAAAGTATACTTTTACGCAGTGCGCGCATGCGCTTTTGGTCCAAGCAGCGACACTCCTGGCTCTCTCTTCTGACGCATGCGCGGTACATATCACAAATGTTTGTAGACTGTGTAATACAAATGTACAGAGCATGCCGGCCGGCAACACGCAGCAACACGTGGGTACGCGAGTCTTTCGTTAACCGATAGATAACAATTGTGTCCCGATGGCAAAGATTTTATTTGACTAACTAAAACTAAAATGAGCATAACCCTACATGTCTATAATAAGACTAGTATGAAGCTCACGTCCAACATTTAATGTTATGTTTAATTTTAGTTATAGTTATTCAAAATGATTGTTGTATTTTTCCTTACGGGGGGCTTTGCCCCCCGAACCTCCCGCAGGGGCTCCGCCCCTCGTCCCGCCGGGGCTCCGTCTCCCCCACCCCCATTAGAACTTCACACTCAATACCCTCTCGCATACTAAAACTATATCGGTTTTGCATAAAATATCGTGTGTCACTCCGCAGCAAACCTTTGACGACCTCGGACGTCAAAGACGCGGTTTTCTGAGTCGGAACACAATATACTATTCTCTGAATGTATTTTGTATTTCAGATACCTCAAATAAAATTTTTGTGAAATACTGCACCGCTCTGCGTCAAAGATATTTCTGTTCGTAATAATCCCGCACGAAATATTTCGGGGAAGAAATTCATGAAGTTTGATGATGAGTACAAAACGAAACTAGGAACTCAATTTGATGTTTTTAATAGAATTTTGGATAAAATAATCAAGCACTAGTTAAATCATATGAAAGTGGATATTTGATAAACTAAAATATATAATGAAGCAGAAAATATACAGAAGCCTTAACGCGGCTGAAGATCAATTCGACGTCGATCAGCTAGATGACGTTTCAAAATCGCAGTCGCGTTTTTCAAAGAGCGAAAAACAGGAGCATTTTGGGAAGGCCGGAAATCAAATATCACCGACTGTCCAGAACGCACATCGCCGTCAGAAGCCCTGCTTGAATGTCTCCATGACGAGCTAAGAGAGGGAACGCGAGCCACGCGAATTGGTCAATGTTTCAACTAAGACGATCAGCTTTTTTTAGAAAATACCTTTTCAAGTATTTTAGAAGAATCAATAATAATAATACAACAATACAATACAATACAACAATGAAAAACAATACAATATACGATAAAAGACAAATAAAAAATGAAAAACAATACCATAATAATACAATC
The DNA here is from genome assembly GCA_932195095.1 of Andricus curvator. Lineage (NCBI taxonomy): Eukaryota > Metazoa > Arthropoda > Insecta > Hymenoptera > Cynipidae > Andricus > Andricus curvator. The sequence continues at coordinate 12,385 of CAKNYM010046535.1, forward strand.
ATAATCAAAATTTTAAAATAATTATAAATGGTTCAAATGCATGAAGCTAGATGATTTGACTCAACCATCTATATATTAATTATATGAAAATCTCGAATAAAGTTGAAATCAATGCAGCCAAAATTTAAATCAAAAACATACAATGGAAAATATTTTCTCTTGGATTTCGATTACGCGAGCTTGATCTTTTTATTTCATTAGAATGTTGGCCAAATTATTCCCAAATGCGAAAGATTGAAAAAAAGGAATAGTGAGTTTAAAAAATCGAAAGGTAAATAGCAAGAGAATATAAGAAAATAGAAAATATGAGAAAGAGAGGGAGAGAGAGGTCCGATAAAAAAATGTTATACAATGGGATACCGTTTAATATTTCGGGAAAATTTGAAAAATACAGAAATGTGTCAAAGGTGGATTCGAAATAGTGTTATCATACCAAACCGCAAATCTGACCCCACCGGCTATAACAATTCGTGCTGTGGGATAGTTTTAGGATTTGGTCAAATCTTACTATTTCTTATGAATTGACAAAAGAGTTAAACTTACAACAAAGTTTTTGAATTTTTAACCAAAAAAGTTGAATTTTCAAGCAAAAGAGATGAATTCTTGACAAAAAAATGTAAAAATTTATTTGATTTGAAACAGAAGAAGTTTTAATTTGAAATCAAAAACAGTTGAATTTAACCAAAAAACATGAATTTTTAAGAAAATAGTTGTATCCTCAACCAAAAGAAGATTAATTGTTAACCTAAAATTTGCATTTTTTCACCAACAAACATGGAATTTCTCAACAAAATACATAAATTCTTAACCTCATTGCTGAATTTTTAACCAAGAAGATTAATTTTATAAGGAAAAGGCTGTAGCCGAATGAGCACGAGGAAAGTGCCCCAACTCGAAATGGGTTTATATTTCAGGGTTACGTGTCTACTAATGTAAAAATAATTTATGCACGGTATCAGCTCTGTTAAATGATTTTTTAGAAGTTAAAGTCGTAAATACAAAAATTGAAACATGAATTTTTCTGGAAAACTGGTTAACCAATTTTAACGAGAAAAAATATGTTGTGGGGATAGTAAAGGCAATTATAGAAAAAAATTCCAAGTGAAGTGCGTGAAAGAGGAAGGGCAAAAAAAAACATTTTTCTTGTCAAACACATTTTTGAACCCTATACGAGTTGAAGAAATTTTCCCATGCATATTCGGCTGGAATCTTAATTTTAAATTTGAAAAATGATTTTTCTACAATATATACGAATATGTTGGTTTACAATATAGTACAATATAGTTAAGTTCTTGAGCTAATAGTGAAACTTTGAATCAAGAGGATAATTTTCCACAAAAAGAGATGAATTTTTATCACAATGCACGAATTTACAAATAAATAGTTGAACTCTCAACTTAAAAAGATACAATTTTAACCAAAACCGGAACAGTTCACATGGCAGTTGAAAAGATTATTTTTCTAACTAAGATGGTGAATCTCCAAATGAAAATATTGATTTTTAACAAATTAGTTTAACTTTCAACCGAAAGCAAATATCACGGTATCTTTCGTCTGCGTGCGGGGATGGGAAATTTTAAACAAGCGCGTTACATAATTTTTGAATGACCCATTATGTGTTTATTCATTAATTATTATTTCGTGCATTTCTGATTGTAACACCTAATAGTTATACTGATATTACTAGGTACTTCTGATATCATTAGCTGAATTACAAGTAATACCGTTACAATTATCAACAAAGTAGCATACATTTTTACGTCTTATGCACTAGCTACTACAGTAAGCACCATATTGTTCTTCCAAAGAGCTGTTTACTTCAAAATATCTTACGTAAGAAATCGTTTTAAATACTTATCATATAGTACCGTATATGCTATTTTTTTAAATCTTTCTTATTACCCCTTCCCCCATACCCAAAGACTTCACAGAAGTTATGCACGGCCCCCAATCTGTTTAATCAATTAGCATGTTTCACAAACAATATGCCAAATTGCTGTCCCATTAGTTTTGATACATTTTTATTGTATTTTTACAGCACCATTGTTGCCAGGAAGTGGCGGCCCTGTAAATTATGGACACGGTAAGTGTATTCCTTACGTTATTATTATTACATGTATATTTTTTTAACTTATTCTCGGGTGAACTCGGTTTTTAATCATCAGCGGTGCGTTCGTTGCTTCGTCACTTCTACGGGGATGGTTCTGTTTAACTTTACAAGGTTGGTCTCAGAGCCCAAAGGTGTACGCGAGGACAGGGATTGCATAGGTGTTGATTCTCCTGATTTTGTTTGCCGCGTTCGGAGAACCATTCAGAATCAATTTGAGTCTTATAGTGAAGGCAGTCGTTCGGCTTTACTTAACTATCGTATGCTGAATACCCTTAGATTCGAGAATAGGCAGCTATTTATATGACTTGCCCTCAGCCATTGCCTCGATGGCACAAGGTCATGACTCAAGATCATCCATGTTTTTTAATGATACTTATTTCAACCTCGGATTTAAGGTGGCGCTGCCCAATGAATCATAATTAATCAGCAAGTTGTTGTTCCGTCACTCTATGGGCCAGCTCGGGATGCAGACCCACGAAAAGACGATTTTGTTCGCCACTGACGGGTTCTTCCCGGGCCCTTGCCCGAAAGTGACATCTGATCACGTCTCCATACATTTCCGGCGTCCTCTTCATCGTTTTTTTGGCCTGTGCACCCTGGGGTTGCTGGCGGAATGAATTTCCAACCTCAGATCTTATTCGGTTAATGGTTTTTCTTAGAAGGAGGTTCCCGTCTTTCATCTGACGCCTTCGTTGTTTAAGGCCGTGTGATTTACTGTCCTTATTTCCAGCAAATTCACTACAAAGCTTTCTTGAAAGGCCATGCCGCCAAGAAAGGTTGTGATCGCTCTCATCTCGTATGTAAATTAGCAGCGCATCAAGTACTCATCAAGTATTCAAGGCCGGCTGGAAGCTTCCAGCCAAATCATCCTCCGCAGGCGCAGCTGATGTTCTGCCGCTTAACACTTGTTGCCAATGTTCTGGCTTGATTGTAGCCCTTTCGGGTATCCCGGAGAGATCTACCTGTCCATCACGTAGATCACGTCCATGAACCAGCTTGCATGCTACTACCCCCAGCGGTAGCACAGGGGCACCCCGACGATCCTCGGGAAGCGACCAACGTCTATACAGGTTATGCAACTTCTCCATTGATTTATGGGTTTTTGGTGATCCTCTTAGTCCCTAGCCTCTTGGTTCCTTGCCCGTCTGGCATGGGAAACCCTGTCAGTAGCAATGCTATAGCCAAAAGACCCGTCAGATTCATTAGAGGAAAGCTCAAGCCCTACCGCGACGCCAACGCGAGAACACCTTCGGTAGGGTTATTATTATTATTATTATTCATTGCTGTTCCGGTATATATTATCAGTCGCTGACGCATTTTTTTATGTAATCAAGTGATCTAGTGAAAGAAGTGTGCCTAATTTGACATATTGGGCAAAGCCCAAGAAAAATTAGCCAAATTTAATAAAAAGTAAGATAATTATATTGACGTTTAATATTATTAATATTTTTGAGGGGTTACGTCTGCCGAAATTTAAGAAAAAATGTTTTTTTAACAGTGCAGAATGTCTCACAATAATTTGAGGTTTATGTCTGCTGAAACGTCAAGACAAATTTTTTTTGTTGGCAGTGCAGAATGACTCACCAATATGAAAAATGACATAATGAAGGATATATTGAAATAATTATCAAGGGAAAAACTTTTTAAACAATTCATTATATTAATCTATAATATTAAGACAAGGTGCAAGCCGAATGCGCCATACTAGTCGCATGTGAGTAGTATGTAATACAATTTTTTTACATAAAGTTTATTAATTTTACTCCAAATTTTAAACTCTAAAGCATTCAAGAAACTGGGAACAGTATATTTCCAAACAATTTTATAAGGTTACACGAAACTTCTGTAATGTTTTCCTTTTTTATATTTAATCTAATAATACAAGCGAAAGAAAGAAAATTAACTTTTCATCATAAAAATCAGGCAATTCATTTAATTATCCCAATTTTTCAATAATGTAACGTTTAAAACATATCTACATGTAATGAAACTACCTCCATAAGCAGAAAATGCGTTAATATTCGAAAACTCGAACGCGCCCATAATAATAAAAATTTTGTGTTATCTTGAAAACGGTGAGAGATGCGCAAAAACTGAAATATATTTTAAGTTTTTTTTACAAGAGCATGGACCTTGTCTAAACTGACCTGAACCAGTTAACATATTTGAAAAATTAAAAAAAAAAAAATTGTTAATTATCTGGAAAACTGTCATAAAAACGTTAAAACTCATTAAATTTTCATTGGTTTGAAGAGCAGGGTTGTTTTGGACAATCTCGAACTAAGCCAATAGAACGATTTAAGAATTTCAAAATAAAGTTCTAATTTTGATTGATCTCGAAAATGGTGAGAGGTAGGCTAAGACTGATCAAATTTTCACGGTTTTATAAAGATCTTCGACCACCCTGAACTAACATAGTAGAGAAGAGTGAAGTGAAGATACGCAAAAAATGACTAAGTTTTCGGGGTATTCCAGACCGGGTTGGTCCTCGGGCACGCCGAATTAGCTCAGTAGAAATTTCAAAAATAAAAATTTTTGGTTGTCCCAGTAAAAGTATGGGATTGGTTAGTAGTTTTTGAAATAAGTAAAATGCAAGTAACTAAAATGTTAATTGCAACTTCTATTGTCTTACTTTATATTAAAAATAATTTAAGATTTGATATTTTACGAATATTTTTCACAAATCACTGATTTCGAATCGCGAATTTTTTGTATTATCAGACGAGCTATCATTCATGATGCATTATTTTTATCCCGCTGCTACGTTATCTTAAAAACAAATGAGTCCTATTCTGTTCCCGATTCTTTAACCGTACTTAAGTATAGATAAAGTATGGGATATACTTTAACTGTACTTAAGTATAGATACAGTATATCCCATACTTTCTCTAGACTTCAGCTATACATCAGATATACATCAGCTATATCTTGGCTATACTTTATCTTTACTACATCGATATACTTCAAGTATGGGATTATCTCATTTACTACACATTTTTTATGCTTCGGAAGTTTAATGATTGATCACTCCCATACCTATGTTTTTTAGCCAAACATGAACTTTCTGTGAAAACTCATCCTTGAGGCCCAATATACATATCCAGGAATAATTTGGATGATTTGATAGTCTCCTGTTTTGGATTGACCGAGTTTGATTTTAAAAAGCTTAGAATTCCTAGATAGTTTGTTTCTATCTGTATACAACCAATCTTCTCGGATTGCTCGAGAGGAAACTCTTTAGAAAGCGAAATTCTTCTGGTTGATCAATCGTTCTTCTGAGAAGCAGGTAGCTCGGGGTGATTCCACTTGCAGCTTCTCGGTGATTTCTGAGTGAGAGAACAAGAGGTCAGGGAGATGTCTATCCCAATTTCTTTGGCTTTTGTGGTAGAAGCGGGATCTGAGGATATTTTTCATCTCCTGGTTATGCCGCTTAGGTGGGTTTTGAGGCGAGTGCAACACTGGCGTTATCCAAAGCTCGCTACCCCAACATCGCTCGTGGTATTCCCAAATAAAACGAACGTGGAGCTTTATAAGAACCTGTATACGAAAACCTCCTCCTCGTTAGTAGTGGGGCTCCGCTCACGAAGTTCATGAAGACGGATGGCGCGTGAGATCTAGATATTATTTTGTTTAACAAAAACATTCTCTTCGAAGACTTAAGACAAAGTGTATTTTTTCATAAGATAAAAATTCACAAATTTGAAATGACCAATTTTGTCACCTTATTTGTTTGTATACTTCTGCTCAGTCAAAAAAAAAATGCAAACCGCAGTTATCTTCAAAACTTAATGCTGCGCATTTCTAAAAAAAACTTTTAAATCCGTTAAGAAATATGTTTCGACCGGTGGGCGATTATGAACAGTAAATTCCCATTCCATACCACTGTGCGCCAGGTCTTTCTTGCATAAAAAAAGCTCCCATACCTTTGGCGCTGAAATCTGTCTGTAGAAAGAATCGTAGAGACGGATTCGATCGACTTAAAGGAAGTCGCTTTGCGAGAGCCACCTTAGCTATCTCGACGGCTTTTTGTGTTGCTTGTGTCCATTCATAGGGACGGTTAAGCAAAAGCAGGTCTGCTAGAAAAACTAGGATATTTACTAGATGAATTGGGCAGGTACTCTTTAACTCAATTTTACCTACAGATTCTTCGGTCGAGCAGTCTTACGTAGTGGAGGGTACTTCGCCGGAAGCTGCGTTACTTCGGCGGAAACGTGAGCCCATAATTTCCGAGCTGTTGAAAAACGAAAGCAATGTGCTGCAGGTGATCATCCCAATTAGCAGAATAGATGATTATATCCTTGAGATAGGCAATGGCAAATTCTCCTCATTACTCAGCTAGAATATGCCTCATATGATTTTAAAATGTTCTTGGCGCATTCTTTAGTCCAAAAGAAATCACGCGAAACAGCGGTTGACTCCCTCTTCAGGAGTTGACTATACGTATTATAATCGCGATTTTGGGGAAAGCGAAAATTGCTAATAATCGCTTTTCAAGTTTAAGTTGAAGACCCTTGCGGTAACCATATCTTGCAAGGTCTCATGGATGCAAATGCATGCATTGAGGAGCATCGACTGATGGATCATTCAAGCTTCAATAGTGAACTTAAAAACGATAGTCGTAATCTTTTCTCGACCGATGAAAACTGCTAAACTAAATGTGAATGTTGTAGGTTCGACGATATTGTTAGTTAACATCTCGCGTACTTGCTCGTTCATGTACTACACCATGTCGTCTGAATAACGACATGGAGCCTCACGGAAGGAGCGGGGATCAGGGAGATAAATCACGTGTTCGATGGTCATGATTTGTTATAATTAGCAGTGACACGCGTGAGTGTAAACTATGTGGCGGAAACCCTCTTAATATTCAGATAGTAATTCACTCTCGAATTTCAGTTTGGGATAAGATTCGGTAGGCTCGTTTGAAGTTGATACATGTCCCAATTATATACGATGTTGAACCTTGGTAACTTTCGGGCTAACGTAAAAAATCGCATGTTACAACTCTTTGTGAATCCAAGGTGAGAGCATCTGACAAAATTTTCTTACCCTAACGCTAAGATTTCAGCTATGAATTCGCGGTTATTTATAAATTCGTGAATTTTTTGTACGGAGAACGATATGTACAGGGTTCTATCGATGGAAATATTTCTGCGGGCAGCAATTCTATTTTAAAGGGAGATGTGAAGTTGAAGAGCCTGATGTATAATCTTTATTCCTTACGCGGCCCATTTTTCCCTACATACATCCCTTCATTTTGAAGCCGTATCTTTTAAAGAATTGCTAATCATTAACGACGTGGGATAAAATTAGGCTGCACGGGTGCAAGATTTTGAAAAACCAAAGAATTCTGTGGAACTATTACCGGGTCCGCTTGAGATATAGGCCCCTCAGTTTTTAGGGGCTTTGAAGTCTTGTTGCGTTCAATGTTACCTTCGTCATTTTCGTTGGGCACCACGCCCAATTTTCTTGGTCGATCCCGGCAGCAGGGTCTGGTTGAGGATGCGGTCTTCCGCAACCGCTAGTAGTTTGGGTAGCCGAGCGAAGCAAGTTACTTAGGACGTAGATACGACTTTTCAAAAGAAAGATGCTTGAATAATGAATTTATGAGCCCAAAAATGTGACAACTAATTTTATCAGACTTGTTTTTGCAATTTCGCACGATTGGAGTGCTCGTTGAACGGGACTGGAAACCACGTAGTGATGGAGAGAGCATTTTTCGGGCGAAATTTCCGCTGCGATCAGCAGTGAATCGTCCTTGAAAAGTTACTTAGGGGCTGGCAGGTTGTTATTCAGCGGAGTTGAAAGTGTTGGAACGTAAATGTCAACCATTAGATCCCTTGTAAAGTGCCCTCACTTTCGCAGAAGTGAATTGCTGGGTTCAGAAGAACGCTTTCGCTATCGCCAAACATATTCTTGTTCGTAGGAATACCGCACGAAATATTTCGGGAAAGAAATTCATGAAGTTTGATGATGTGTACAAAACGAAACTAGGAACTCAATTTAATGTTTTTAATAGAATTTTGGATAAAATCATCAAGCACTAGTTAAATCATATGAAAGTGGATATTTATTAAACTAAAATATATAATGAAGCGGAAAATACACAGAAGCGGTAACGTGGTCGAAGATCAATCCGACGTCGACCAGCTAGATGACGTTTCAATATCGCAGTCGCGTTTTTCAAAGAGCGGAACACAAGAGCATTTTGGGAAGGCCAGAAATCCAATATCACGGAATGTCTAGAACGCACACCGCGCCATCAGAAACACTGCTTGAATGTCTCTATGACGAGCTAAGAGAGGGAACGCGAGCCACGCGGATTGGTCAATGTTTCAACTAAGGCCATCAGCTTTTTTACAAAATACCTTTTCAAGTATTTTAGAAGAATAAATAATAATAATAATACAACACTACAATACAATATAATAATGAAAAACAAGACAATATACAATAAAATTATTATTATTATCATTGTATTATTATAGATTAGCAGTTCGAACTCGAAAGTTCATTGCCTCATCTCCCCGAGACCGCCACACATCTCTGTCTTGTGCATTCTCCATCTAGTTTAAGTAATCATGTCCTAGTTCTTTTAGATCATCCTTACATTTTTCTCCCATCTATTTCTCGGTCTGCCTAGGGGTCTCTTACCAGTCGGTCTCCCTCTTAAAACTTGCGCCACTGTTCTGTCATTGCCCATTCTTGCTACATGCCCCATCCATCTTAATTTACGCGCTTTCATTACTCTATTAATATTTGCTGACCCGTAGAGAGCGTGCAGCTCATCATTATGCAGTTTTCTCCACTCGCCGGTCTCTTCGTCCCTTTTTGGACCATAGATTTTTCTAAGTACTTTATTCTCGAAAACTCTAAACCTATTCTCTTCTCATTTCGTCAGCGCCCACGTTTCACACCCGTACATGACGACCGGCATTATTATCGTTTTGTAAATTCTTACTTTGATGTTTCTAGATAGCGATCGCGATTTTAGTAGCGTGTTTGCTGCATAATAGCACCCATTGCCAGCGTGTAGCCGCGCATTGATTTCCGTTTTAATCTTATTTTCGCTAGTTATAATAGACCCGAGGTATTTAAACTCGTTAACCCTTTCGAATTTCACATTTCCGGCCATTAGATCCCCGTCTTGGTTACTTTGTCCGGACCTGACGACGGTCATATATTTTGTCTTCGATTCGCTAACTTCCAAGCCAATCTCTTTGGCTTTTGCGATCAAGATTTCTGCATTTTTAGCTACCGTTTCTTTGTCATCCCCTAGTAAGTCGAGATCATCCGCATATCCAAGAATTTGTATTACCCCATTGAGGGTAGCACCGGTCGGATTCGCCTGCATTTGCCTAACCACGTATTCTAAAACTAAGTTAAAAAGGACGCACGAAAGTGCATCGCCCTGTTTCAGGCCATCGCGGATCGAAAACTCTTCAGATAAACTACCGTTTACGCGTATTCTACCCTTACTGCCGCTTAAGCAAATTTCGATAAATCTAACCAATTTTCTTGGCACACCCAAGAACTCTAGGATCCAGTACATTCGCGCGCGTATAATAGAGTCGTAAGCTTTTTTAAAATCGATAAATAGCTGATGTACTGCTTCATTAAATTCCCATTTCTTTTCTAACAGTTGTCTAATTGTAAACATTTGATCGCTTGTAGATCGGTTTCGGCGGAATCCACACTGGTAATCCCCAATGATTTCCTCGGCAAAGGGTGTTAGTCTACTTAGGATAACATTAGACAGGATCTTGTAGCACGAAGGCACAAGTGAAATTCCCCGATAGTTGTTACAGTTAGTTTTATCGCCTTTTTTAAAGATGGGAATGATGATCGATGTATTCCTTTCTTCCGGCATGTGTTCTGTTTTCCAAACTGCGCGTATCAATTTACAAATTTGCCTTGTGAGACAAGGGCCTCCATTTTTTATCAGTTCTGACGGTAGGTCATCGATGCCCGCGGCTTTGTTATTTTTCAACTTCTTTATGGCCATTTCTATTTCTATATCAGTAGGATCGCTAATTAATAGATCAGCAGTATGGATTTCGCCGAGATTACCTTCAACGGGGGCTTCGCGTACATTTAATAGTTTATCGAAATAATCTTTCCATAAATTCAGTCTCTCTGTCGCATCGGCTACTAGATTGCCATTTTCGTCCCTCATTACTTCCGTTCTACTTTGAAAGCCTTTCTTTATAAAATTGATTCCCCTGTACATCTTACGCGGGTTATTTTGTTTATTATGCGCTTCTATTGTTAGTATTTTATTCTTTTCCCACTCCCTTTTCTTGGATCTATAGAGCCTATTTGTACTTTTGCTAATCTCGAGATATTTCTTATGTGTTTGATCGCACTTATTTTGTAAACTACTTAGTCTGGCCTTCCGACGTTTCTCAAACCAGAGTTTGCACTCTTCGTCAAACCATGGTTTGCTTTTGGTTACTTTCTTAAAACCCATCGTAAGTTTCGCGGCTGTCTTTATCGCCTTTTTCGTATTGCTCCACAGGGTTTCCGGGTCCTCCTCGTGATTATTGTTATCGTCTCTCTGTTCTTGGAGAGCGTCGAAACTATTAGAAATCTCAACTTGGTAATTTAATGTTTCTGTTGCTGTTTTGAACTTATCTATATTGAAACGAACTGTTGGCTCTGTGCGGCTTGTTTTCTTACTTAACGCTAGCCTAGATCTTAGTTTTACTATCACGAGAAAATGGTCTGAATTTAAATCCGCTCCCCTATACGATCTTATATCGAGAATGTTTGTATGACGTCTTCTGTCAATTAGAACGTGATCAATCTGATTGTGAGTATTACCATCTGGTGATGTCCAGGTGGCCTTATGTATATTTTTATGCTTGAAATATGTGCTTTTGACAACGAGGTTCTTTGAAGCTGCAAAGTTTATTACTCTGGTTCCATTATCATTACTGACGTCATGTAAACTTTCTGATCCTATTGTAGGCCTATACATTGGTTCTTTTCCAATTTTCGGGTTGAAATCCCCCAATACTATTTTTGCGTCAAACGTTGAGAACTTGTCAAAAACCTGCTCGATTGTTTCATAAAAAAGATCTTTAGTGTCTTCGTCTTTGTCCTCGGTGGGGCAGTGCACATTGATTAATACGTGTTTGCTGAAATTACCCTTTAGTACAATGTATTATAACCGGTCGTTAATGAATTGCATGTCGATAAGTGCTTGCGAAATTCGTTTATTAATAAGAAAACCAGTCCCCAGTCTTTGCCCCTTAGCTCCTCCCCAGTGCAAAGTATAATTATCCCTAGAAATTGACGCGAAATCGCCCGACCAGCAGGTTTCTTGAAGTGCTATTAAGTCAGTTTTGTATTCATTTGCTATCTTAATGAGTTCGCTAAATCGGCCAGTATTTAGACTACGCGCGTTTAGAGTTCCCACCCTTAGATCTTTAACTGTAGTTTTTTGTTTTTGCAAGTTAGCCATGGTAGTTTCAAGATAACCCGCACGTTAGGATCCTATTCCGATCGTAGGTGAGTCCACTGTCCCAGGAGTGATAACCCCCATACCTCCCTAGGTCTAAGTATGGGAGCTTTCCGACTCTGACAAGGACCATGTCAACTTGTCGTCGGACACATTACAGTTTCATCCTCGTACCCTAACGTCCCCCTGCAAGGCAGCGCGCCTACTGGCATCAATACCCCTTTGGCCCTATGCAGGCGAATCATTCCACACATCCCTTGCGGGCAGTGTCATCGCTGCAGTGTCCAATGGGCAGCAGGATTTTTCCCTTACAAGATTTTTAGTTTTGGTTCGGGTAGAGTTTCTAGGTGGGTACACGCTGCACCCTGGCTTGCCAGAACCCACCCATTGTGTATGAACGCGAATGGGTGGGTCCCCCCAAGCCATGGTTGTCGTGTACCTATTTTTACCAGTGCTGGATTCACCACACCCACGTCTGGCTCCTATCGGCTGTCCGCGACTGCTTATTCTTGTATTCGCAGTTAACCTTGGGGGCTGTTCAGCCTTACGGGCCGTTCCTCTATCCGCAACCTGAGGACGCGCTACGTAGTGGTGACAGGAAACCCACCGAGTAGATACAATAAAGTACAAATAAAAAAATATATAAAAACAATACAATAATAATACAATCATTAATAAAATTTTAAAATAATAAGAAGTAGTTCAAGTGCATTAAGTTAGATGATTTGACTCAACCATCTATATATTAACTATATAAAAATCTGGAATAAAGTTGAAATCAATGCAGGCAAAATTTAAATAAAAAACATACAATGGAAAATATGTTCTCTTAGTTTTCGATTTTGAGAGTTTAATTTTTTCATTTCATTAGAATGTTGGCCAAATTATTCCCAAATGCGAAAGGTTTAAAGAATCAAATAGAGTGAGTTTAAAAAATGGAAACGTGAATAGCAAGAGAATATAAGAAATTAAAAAATATGACAAAGAGAGAGCGGGAGAGAGAGGTTTCAAGTACAAAATGTTATATAATGGGCTACTGTTTAATATTAACGGAAAATTTGACAAATACAGAAATGTGACAAAGGTGGAAGCGAAAAAGTCTTAGAATACCAAACCGCATATCTGACCCGACGGGCTATAACAATTCATGCTGCGGGATGGTTTAGGGATTTGGTATAATCTTACGTTTTCTTATGAACTGACAAGGCAGCTAAACTTTCAACCAAGTTGTTGATTTTTAATCAAAAAAGTTGAATTTTCAACCAAAAAGGATGAATTTTTGAAAAAAAAAACTGTAAAAATTTATTTGATTTGACAAAGGAAAAATTTTAATTATAAATCATAAACAGTTCAATTTGACCAAAAAATATGAATTTCTAAGAAAATAGTTGTATCCTCAACCAAAAGAAGATTAATTCTCAACGTAACATTTGCATTTTTTATCAAAAAACATGGAATTTCTCAACCAAATACTTCAATTTGTAACCTTGTTGCCGAATTTTTAACCAAGAAGATTAATTTTATACCAATAAGGACGAGTGTCAAAGACAGTACATCATTTTTCAACTGAATAGTTGACTTTTTAAAATAAAAAAGATACGTTTTCATCAAAAAATCGAACAGTGAAATTTCTATTTGGAAAAGGCTGTAGCCGAATGCGCACGAGGAAAGTGTCCTAACTCGAATTGGATTTATATTTTAGGATTAAGGGTCTACTAATTTAAAAACAATTTATGCAAAGTACTAGCTCTGAGAAATGATTTTTTAGAAGTTATAGTCGTAAATACAAAAATCGAAACATGACTTTTTCTGGAAAACGGCTTTACTAATTTCAACGAAAAAATATGTTGTGGGTATAGTAAAGGCAATTCTAGAAAACAATTCCAGATGAAGTGCGTGAACGAGAAAGAGCACAAAAAAAAAATTTTTATTTTCAATATAGTTAAATTCTTGAGCTAATAGTGAAATTTTTAATCAAGAGGATTAATTTTCCACACTTGTTTTAACTGAGATGGTGAATCTGCAACGGAGAAAATTCATTTTTAACCAAATTAATTCAACTTCCAATCGAAAGCAAATATCACGGTATCTTTCATCTGCGTGCTGAGATGGAAAATTTTAGTCAAGCGCGTTGCGTAATTTTGTATGCTACAAAAAAGTAGTATACATTTTTTACATGTAATGCGGTAGGTACTACAGTAAGCACTATATTGTGACTTCAAACAGCTGTTTACTCCAAAATACCTTACGTAAGAAATGGTTCTAAATACGTATCATAGTGCCGTATATAATATGTTTTTTTAAATCGTTGTTATCCCGGGCCCCCCCCGCCCAAGGACTTCACACAATTTATGCACGGCCCCGAATCTGTTTAATCAATTAGCATGTTTCACAACCAATATGCCAAATTGCTGTCCCATTAATTTTGATACATATTTATTGTATTTTTACAGCACCATCGTTTCCAGCAGGTGGCGGCCATGGAAATTATCAACAGGGTAAGTGTATTCCTTACGTTATTATTATTATATGTATATTTTTCAAACTTATTGTCGGGAGAATCCGGTTTTTCATCATCAGTGGTGCATTCGGTGCTTCGTCACTTCTACGCGGATGGTTCTGTTCAACCTTTCAAGGTTGGTGTCAGACAATTTAATGAGCTAAAGGGTGTACGTGAGGACGGGGATGGCATAGGTGTTGATTGCCCTTATTTTGCTCGCTGAGATCAGAGAACCCTTCAGAATCAATTTGAGTCTTGTAGTGCCGGCAGTCGTTCGATTTACCAAACTATCGTATGCTGAATACCCTTAGATTCGAGAATACCCAGATATTTATATGACTTGCCCTCAGTCATTGCCTCGATGGCACAAGGTCATTTTCAATCTCAGATCTTATTCGGTCGATAGTTCTCCTAGGAAGGAGGTTCCCGTCTATTATCTGACGCCTTCGATCTTTAAGGCCACGTTGAGTGGTCGGCTGGAAGCTTCCAGCCAAATCATCCTCCGCAGGCGCAGCTGATGTTCTGCCGCTTAACAGTTGTTGCCGATATTCTGGCTGGATAGTAGCCCTTTCGGGTATCCCGGTGAGATCTACCTGTCCATCACGTAGCTCAAGTCCATGAACCAGCTTGCATGCTGCTACCCTCAGCGGTGGCACCAGGGGCACCCCGACGTTCCTCGGGAAGCGACCAACGTCTATACAGGTTACGCAACTTCTCTATTGATTTATGGGTTCTTGGTGATCCTCTTAGTCCATTTCGTCTTCGCTTCTTGCCCGTCTGGCATGGGAAACCCTGTCAGTAGCAATGTTATAGCCAAAAGAGCCGTCTAATTCATTAGAGGAAAGCTCAAGCCCTACCGCGACGCTAACGCGAGAACAGCCTCGGTAGGGTTATTATTATTATTTATTGTTGTCTCAGTCTTAAGATGGTTACAGCCCCATACGTCGAAGACATTTATTTTTTATTTTTATTTATTTCTTAATATTCTGCACGGGCTATCCGGGTATATATTATCAGTCGCCGACGCATTTTTTTATGCAATCAAGTGATCTTATGAGAGCAGTCTGCCTAATTTGACATCTCGGGCAAAGCTTTTATTTCATAGATCATTCATGAGCCAGATTCATAGGCTAGATTTGTATAATTCAAAATGTGTGATCCAATATGACGGACGAAAAACTCGGAAAATTCAAAGATGCTTGTGAAAATAGGTATTCAGATTTCTTCTGGGTCGCTGATTACGAATCTTTAGTCAGATTTGAAAAATTTTAAATGGCTCATCCAATTTGAAGGATGAACAACTTGAAAAATTCATAAACGTTTGTGAAAATCAGTACATGCAGGGTTTTTCTTGGACATTCATGAATGTTTTTAAAAATCAATACCTCGGAATGGTTTGGAACTGTGATTCCGAATCTTAGGACATATTTTCATAATTCAATATTGGCAGGTCAATTATGGCGGACGAATAAAGAACATTGTTTTTTTAGACGCTTTCAGTCTTTTAGTCTGCAATTCGTCATCAGGCATTATGAATTCTGTAAATCTGACTAAAGATTCGTAATGAGCAAAAATGTAGCTTAACATGCGGAATTAGAGCCGCAGAAAGTTCGAAGATATTGATTTTTGCAGACATTTATGATTTCTTCAATTGGTTTGAGAACCATCTGCATCAGCCATTTTAAATTATGAAAAGCGGGCCTAAGATTTGGAATCATAGCCCCAAACAGTTCCGAGGTATAGATTTTGACAAAAATGTATACATTTTCCAAGTTTTTGGTTTGTGATATTGGATAAGCCAATGCGCCCCAAAAATTCCCAGTATGCAAAGTTTCATTAGTTTTACTTATTTTTACTAACATGCATAGACTTTTTCAGCATTCGAACACCCATACACCATCAGATATTTCGAATTATAGAAATCTGACTTTGGATTCATCATCACCAATTTCATAGACATAAAATAAAACATTTTACATTATTCAAAATTTGAATTTCGAAATTGCGGCTGCAGATTTGTATTCAGCGATACCTAAACCTTCGGTATAATAAGCATTATTATTTTTAATTATCATTTAACGCGGTCACACATTTTTGACGCCGTTCTTGTACTGGTTATTTTAGTCCTTGGTAACCAGATCGTTAATGCATATGCTATTACGCGTCTGATTATCATCGTATATAACCAGTAACCAATCCTGGGTTTTAAGTCCCAGGTCCTGGGTATAAGTGCCATATTTTTCCCATAGCGCATCTACAGGTCCAAAAAGCAATCTTAGCTTCATTCACCATTGTGGGAACATGGAGTTTCCAGGCTAATTGAGGGTGAAAAATTACTCTTGAATACTTTGCTGATTTTGAAAATGTCACTGTCATACAGTAGAGCTTAAGATTTTTAAGGTCAGGAAGCTTTCTTCTTCTGGCAAAATGCATGAATTATGTCTTGTCCGGGTTATCAGATAAATCACGGTCCCTGGAGCACTGTTCTACTATGTTGAGCGCTGACTGCATGATTTTTAATAAGGTGCCAGGTTATCAACAAAGGCTTGAGTGTAAAAACCCGATTCTTCAAAAAACGAAGCAGGTCATCAATGGCAAGCGACTGCTGGATGGAGAACTCCTACCATGGAGTGCATCCACTTGTTTATCGTTTCACTAACTCCGTGGTGTGTTTCAGCAAAACCGTGCATGGATTCAATTAGGATGTCACTAAATGACTTTTTTAAAGACAAATTTATTCCTGTAGAGAGGCTTTTTCGCCAGGATTATCTCTTTTAACCCTCTCAGCCTACACTGGGTGTATTACACCCGGAAGATATTTTCGACTCGCTGTTTTTACTGAAAAGTTGTTTCAGTTTTGTGAAAATATTTATAGTATGTGTTGAATTCATCTTATTAATTTTACAATACTTATTTTTGTGAGACTTTTAGCTACAGTTTAAAAAAAATGTATTCTGATGCGTTAATTTTATCCAAAGATACTGAACTTTAAACTTTGGCCGGGCACAAACCACCCAGTGTAGGCTGAGCGGAAAATTTCGGAAGTGTAGGCTTTGAGGGTTAAGTAAAGGTCTACTACTTTCTTAAATATTTTTAACGTGAACAAGGTCAAGCTGATCAGTCTAAACGATTTTGCCTAATAGTAGGTGTCCTTATCCGGCTTTGGAATGAAGGTTGCTTTAATCTTCCTACATGCTTCAGTGGTGTATATAATTTCTAAGCATACCCGAAAAATGCTGCGCAATTGACCTAACAAGGACTGAAATCTTTCTTCAATTATTATAGGGAATATTTCATTATTTCCTACAGCTTTGAATTGTCTGCATTGTTTAACTATTCATATAATTTTTGAATGAGTGACAATACGACTAGCTTATTTTCAGTCTTCCATTCTGGTTCTAAAAGTTGTTCCTTCTGAGGGGTATGACTCATGGGCCCTTCCACATTCGTGTAATTCAACTCCGAGCCCGGGAAGTGTACCCTTATCGGTTCTTCAAGGATTTCATTAGCTGCATTCGCCATCTTACCTAAAGGCAATATTCATCCCTCAGTTGACATAACGAGTTACCCTTCAAGGATATCTGAAGTCTAGTAGCGTCAGATATATTTTCGATTTCCTGACAATATCCCTTTCATGAGTACCTTACGGATTTTTGTATCTCATTATTATATCTTGTTGAGATTGCCGTGTACAAGTCCCAATTCCCATTCTTTTTTTTAGCCCTGTTGAAATGGCGGCGAGTATCCTTTTTTGGGTCCTCCTTTTTTCTTAAAACGAAAAGGACAATTGTCTTCATACGCTTTGTTCATACCTTTTTGTAGGATTTCGACATTAAATTCTGTTAGTTCGATTGACTTGATTCTGCACCACAAAGTACCCAAAAAAATGGTTGAGATCCTCCCTATAACTATTCCAGTCAGTTGCTTTAGGGTTCCTATACCTTCGAACCTCAGGTCTATTGGCTCTTAAGGAGAAGCATATCTGTCTATGATCCGATAGGGACATATCCGACGATACATGCCACCCCCAGAACACTTGCCGATACTTATCAAACACAAGGTGGAATCAAATAGCTCGATACATCTAGATGTCAAGAAGGTAGGTATATCACCACGATTTAAAAAACTTAAATCAGTAGTTTAGAGGTAATTTAATAAAGATTCCCCCCTGTGGTTGGTGACCTTACTACCCCAATTCGAATGATGTGCGTTAGCATGACATCCGATGGAGCAAAGGCCATCCTTTATCACAGCATTAGTCTACCACAGTTCAAGATTCCTCAGATAGTGTCAAATAGGAGTTAAATGGTAGGTTCGCTGAGCAAATCCCCATAGGTTGGCGCCTGTCCCTTAAATAGTGCTCAATCTTGGTTTATACCAAGTCTATAGACAAGGTTCTTCTAATAAGACAAAATGCATTCGTCACGCTGTCAAAAGCCTGCTTAAGATAACAGACTCTCCTTTAGCGTGGTGAAGCTTTATCGGTATAAAATCCAGACTGGAAGAGGGACATTTAGTATCCTTCTCAACTCTGTCGGCGGGTGTAACTAGGTGCCAAAATGCCACGGGCACAGCCGCTCTACACCCATGGCTTGGAGGGATGGCCCCATTGAGCGAGACTCTTAATGAAAGTCCGTTCGTAGGCATCCTCACCAACGGAGGGCTGTTTCTTAGTTGCTCGCGCTCATCGCTTCGCTCGCAAGTTTGAGCAAGTTTGAGCACGTCAGATCTTGTGCGTCGTTTGGTTCAAATTTTGAATTTTCCCATAGTATTTTCAATAAACCACACCAATATAAAAAGAACTATTAAAAAATAGTAAGAACATATTTTGTAGGACTTTCTAAAAGCTACAATCGCTTCCTGAGATTTTTCCCCGTATTTTGCGTCATTTGGCTCAAAATTCAAATTTTCGATTTTTTTGTCATATTTTCGAAATATGATCCAAAAATATCAAGTTTTACCAAAAAATGGTGGAAAGAAAAATTGTAGATATTTTGAAGATCTTCAATTCATCTCTCAGACTTTTTTTCGCGTATCTGTCGTCGATTGGCGTAAAAATGGAATATTCGATTTTTGGATAGCATTTTCGATAGATAAAACCATAACCGCTGGTCAACGATGCTGGTCGACGAAGACATTCTTTCTTTTAGGACCTCAAAAAAGTGTGCCAAAGCTCATTTTGATCCGTTTATTTTTTCGAGAGTTATCGTGTTTAAGGACGGGCGGACAGACATACACACATACGCAATTGCCAAAACTTGATTTTCAGCTCCAGGGGTCTCAAAACGTGGAGATCCGTTGAAAAACAGTGGTGTGAAATTCCGGACAATTCTAACACTTTCTCGATGATAAATGATGAGAACGTAAAAATGGTATGGTTGAATTTTTAGTTGAAAAAATGATTTTTTAACTAGATTTAGTTTTAACCAAAAAGGATCAAATTTCTACTTTGTACTTTCTACTTCCCCCACGTTTGTGCACAGACCTTTTAAAATTAAAGGTCCAAGTATAGACAACTGTAATTTGGTGATGGTGAATTCTCTTTTATTAAAGCTCCTTCGGCTTTAACGAAATCATTTTCGTCACGTATCTCGTTCTTCGCACTCGATTTTGTTCAAAATGTGAACTTTTCTATATTATGTTTAACACTATTATATCAAATATATATTACATTTATTTCTGTACCTCCGCCTGGGATTGCTTATTCAGATATTGCAAAATAAAGTACATATTTTATTTATCATGATTACTCAGCTTGCCTCCCCTCCCTGGAAAACCTGAAAAAAAATTATTTTGTTGAAAATTTGTTTTTTATGTTTGAAATTAATTTATTTAACCGAAAATTCATGTATTTTCTTGAAAATCGTTTTCTTTTTTGTAGAAAATTAATCTCCTGGACCGAAAATTCTTCTTTTTGCTTTGAAATTCAACCTTGAAAAGTCCTCCTTTCTGGTTTATTTCAACTCTTTTTGATTAAAAATGAAAATCTTTATTCATTGAAAAATGAGCTATTTTGTTGAGAATTCATTCTTTTTGGTTTTAAAACAATTTTTTTTAACTGAAAATTTAACTTTTCTATTTTTGGATACAAGTTGATCTCTTCTTGGTTCAAATATCAACGAATACATTTTTCGTTCGGAATTTATCTTTTCTGGAAAGAAAATTCAATTAATTGATAGAAAGTTGAACTGTCTAGTTGAAAAATTTTGTTTTTTATTGAAAATTCATAATTTTGATAAAAAATGTATACATTTGGTATACATTTATGATTTAAGAATCTCTTGTAATATAATTTGTCAAAGCTTAGTAAATTAATCATATTCGTACTGTGAAAAATCATACCTGGAAAAATCTTCATATACATGGAAAAAACCTGGAATTGTCAGAGAATTTGTTTCCAGGATTCTATTCGACACCCTGTTACATTGATATTTTTTCCTAATTTTGCATTAATTTTTATACCCAGATATCCTGAAGATGTATATCATTTCAATGAATGTAGAAATTTATAATATTATTGGTATTAAAACGGAAGCATTTTCATTGTCTTGCTTTTATAGTTAAAAAAATGCACATTCCATAAATTTAATTTGTTTATTTTCAATGTTATTTTTACGATATAAACAAAAAATACGCATCCTGGCGTAAAGAGATTCAATGCAAATTTGTAGATACAATATTAGGCGAAAAATTTTGTTGAATAAAAAGTTATTGTAACCATTGTAACTTGCGCTGCCAGTCTCTTTTTCAGAACAAAGCTCCTGAATATCTATTTAGCCTCTTCCGATTTGTAGACAGAGACCTTCTAGGACAGTCTAAGCTTCGTGAAAGACATAAAATCCTTAAGATTCCTTTCCACAGAACGTGTCCTTCAAAGGTAATTTATAGTAAGAGGTGCCCATTAATGGAATATCAATGGAAATCAATACCATACGATGTTCGAAATGTACCTACCCTGTATCATTTCGAAAATCTTTTCTTCAAATATTTGTACAATACTCCTCACCCAACTCTTGAAATTACTCACTGGTAAACTCTCATATTTAGTTCGTGAACATTGCAGTTCACCTCTTCAGGGCTGACCTGAAACTAAAGTTTCAGGTTATATTGTTATCATAGTATATACTCTCCACGATGCCTGTGATTGGCTAGAATGCCCCATGATGGGGACTGGTCGAACTTGATTGGCCAATCAAATCTTTTTTTAAGAACCCGGGAGGACGGGAAACCAAATCGGATTGGTATTATATCCTGTGTCCCTATTGATGTTATTAGGATGTTTTAAGTTTTCGCTTGCTTCTCTATGTTTTCTTGAAAAAATATTGTACGTTTTTGCGATGATGGTTGTTCTGTCAAATGAAATGCTATGTCCTGTTTCGATTTAATAATATCGTTTGCATTAGAGATTGGTACTTTCGTAAAGAGAGATACTACGTCGAAACTCACTAGGATGTCCTGGGGTTAAATGTGAATCTGTTCTATCTTTTTGATGAGCCAAAAGAGTTCTGGGCGTGCGAGATAAAGTTTCCTCTGAAAGGATTTACTTCGTTTGGTGAGGAAGCGTGCTAGGTTGTGAGTTGGTGAGTTTATTGTGCTGACGATCGGTTTGAGTTGAATGTTGTTTTTGTGGATTTTTGGGAGTCCGCAAAGTTTTGGCTAGAGATGGGATTAGTAGGTATTAAATTAGATATTGTTTTACTGTCAAATTTAGAATCTTTCAACAGAGTTTTTGTTTCGCTGACTATTGTTTTTGTGGGGTATATCTTAAGTTTTTTATATGTCGTCTGTTGGAAGCTCCATGATTTTGTTGTTTTAACCTTCCTTATTCATTATGACTGTTCTGTTGCCTTTGTCTGTGGGTAATATTATGATTTCTGTATTCTGATTGAGTTCTTTAATTGCGGTCTTTTCTTGTTTTGTTAAGTTTGAGGAGAGAAGTTGGGTTTGAAGTAAGATGTTGGCCGTCCTATGTCGTATTCCATCCGCTTTTTCGGGTGGAAGGGTACATATTGTGGATTCAAAATTACTGATAATTTCTTCTTTCGGGATTTTGGAGGGAGCTTCTGCTCACAGTTTTTCCCTCTTTATTCCTACAACATCCACAAGAACAACTAATTAAACACTCAATGTTGATTACTACGCATTAATTCAAACCTAATTTGATAAGTATTCTGAAGCGACTCTATTTAATCATTTTATTGTATTAAGTTTACAGATTAAATTATAATATTCATCAAATATTCTGCCGATCAGTGCTTGCATAAATTTGTAATGAACTTGTATTATCCTCTTCCTTAGAGGGCTATTTAGCCCTAGGGTTTTTTCTTTAATAAATAGAAATACAAGTGCACTCAAACGCTTTACATAATTCAGGCACGGCCCCAAATCTGTTCAATAAATTAGCATGTTTCACAACCCATACGCGAAATTGCTGTCTGATTTAACCTAATAAATTTCTTTTATTTCTTTTATATTTTTACAGAATCGGGTTTACAAAAAGTTGGCGGCAGTTCTAGAGGTGCCGGCAATAAAAGTAAAGGTGGCATGCGTCAAGGTGGCGGCAGTCAAGTTGACGAACCTAAAGGTAAACGTCCTCGAGATCCTACTAAAATTCCTTGGGTTGAAGTGGGCGACATTGAAGGAGTCACATTTCCTAGAGACGGTTATGAAATAAGGCGGCACGACGGCGCGCTAGTACTTGGAGTACGGCGACCGCATGAAACTACTGATGTCGGATGGGAAGGAAGCCCATTTGCAGTTCTGAAGCTGAAGAAATATGAGAACACGGATAAATATGCGTTTTTTCCTGTGGCGATTTCTTCCACAGATTGGTTACATCAAATGAAACTCTTTAAGAAGGAAAAGAAGGTAAGTACACTTATTGAAAGTAAGATTCTCATTTTTGACGGCGTCATTTTTTGCGTGTCCTGTTTGTTTTTGAATATGATGAATTCATGCTGTTATTTTTAATGTAGAAAAAAATTATCCTGGGATCTCGTGATTGGTGAGTTACTTTTTAAAAGGAACTAGTAATCGTTATTGTTACAGTTTTGAAATGGAACTTTTTCTTATTTAATTATAATTGATGGTGAAAGTAACTGTCGTTATTTTTCTTCTACATTTGTATTTTATAAATATATATGGAGGGATGCAGTGCAAAACGAAATAACCAACAAAATCGCAATTTTTCAGGCCAACGAGATAACATTCTGTAAAATCAAAATCACCATTTAAAAAAAAAGTTTTCTCCTGAGCCGAAGTGTTTCTGAATTGAGGCTACAAAAGTATGAAAAAACAAATAATATGTGGCACTTTGTAAACTCAAAATGACAGCACTCTGAAATTGCAATAGGCTCGGTTGCGGATCATGATGAAAAGTGCAATTTTTAGTTTAAACAAAAAATAGAACTTATTTGATCAATTGAGAGAAAACGAGTTTCACTAGAAAATTCTAAACAATTTGGAGTAAATCATTCAAAAACTTGAAGGTCCATATTTCATGAGTAGTAAAAATTGTTTTAGGAAGCAAAGCATTATTAGCGCAGCATGGTGCCTGTAGAGATACGTCGTGCCCGCGTGGGTGGGACACCAGAATAGAATGTGTCTTTAGGATGGCCATTATTTTCACTCGTCGAATTTCTTTACTCTTCCCTTCCACTTTGCCATCAAGTTTCCCATTGATTTAACATGGGAAAATTTCAGCTTTTTTAAATCTAATATTCAAACGCGATGCTATTTTATAAATAATTCCGTATTCCAGTATATTGTTCAGAATTCGTCAGAGCATAACAATCAGTCATAGGTTTTGAGGTTGAGTGCATGTAAGCCACTTTTATGGATCCTCAAAGAATATCCATTAGTGAAATATTTAAGTTTTACCTAATATTGCGGTTCATTAACGCTTTGTCACAAATTTTGTATGAAAAATAATCAATAATCGTTCATTTGAAAATACCTAGTCACTTAAAATGATTTTTAAGTGTTTTAATAATTTAATTTTGTTTAAAGATTTGTTTTTCCTGGTAAGTCGCGAATTGAATGTATTTTCTGGTGGTTATGAGTTCTTCAATTAATGGTAACAATAAAATAATTTGTTTGAATAATTTTAAAATTATTTAAATCATGCGTGTTTGATCAAGTACATGGTTTACCTAAAAAAGCAGGAGAAACATTATATCTTACCAAATTTGCGACAGATTTTAATATTTTTGAGTACTAATTTGTTATATAAGAATACTCGTAAATGCTGAAACAAAATTAAAATTGTGTAAAAAATTTATTTTGTCTTTCCGATTTCATGTGTTCTTTACTGAAAGCGAAGAAAAAATGCAGTTTTTTTCATTTTTCCACAGATTTAATTGGTATCAGTTATTTTCTTGTTTTTAATAAATCAGTAAAATAAAGTAATTTCTGAATACCTCACTATGTGAGGATGATCTTCAAATTAATAAGCTTTCTGGCTACATCTTTTTTCGAGCCACGTTGTTCGTAAACCTTTACCTACACACTAGTGCAGAAATCCAAATGTAGGCCTGATAAGGCACTGAGCAGTTTCTCCTACTTATCGTGTGAATATATATATATATATATATATATATATATATATATAGTTAAAAGTTTGTCATAAGGAAAACCGCAGGATTTCGCCGGGAGCGGGTGCTAATCTGAAAAATTGCACCCGCTCCCAGCGAAATCGCGGTAAAATTTCAGCTGTAACCACGTCTCACGACCGTGAGATAGGTGGTTACAGTCTGCGACGAACTCAACACGATGGTCCGGCAAAAGTCTCGTGCACCCTGAGCACACGGAGCGACCCAAGCACGACCGCCTTCTGCATTTTCCCCGCAAGTGTCTCAGCATTTTTTTGACACGCAGGGATGCTTTTCAGGCTATTAACCAGTGAAACCTTGGCACCTCCAAGAGCGCCGATGATCAAGACGATTAGCTTAACAGAATATTCCGGGTAAAACCGTCGCAACTCCCTTATAAGGTCTTTATACCTCTCTTTCTTTTCTTTCTCCTTGGCTGTGACGTTTTTGTCAGCTGGTGCCGAAAAATCGATAATGAACATGGTTCGTTTCTCGAAGTCAAGGAGAACTATGTCAGGCCTCGAGTGCGCAACAGAAACAATTGTCGAGAATATGAAGTTCCAGTATATGCGGCACCTCTCATTTTCGACAATCAAAAATATATATATATATATATATATATATATAATTTAAAAAAGCGTTAAACAACCACCGCAGGGTTCCACTGAGAGCAACTGTCATCTAAAAAAAATGTCAATAGCCCTCAGTAGAACCGCGACAAATCACACCTATGGCCACGTCTCACAACCGTGAGATGGATGGGCACAGTCAACGACAAAAGCACAACGACAGGCCGGTGAAATCCTCGTGTGTCCTGAGGACTCGAAGCGACCCAAGGGTGACAGTTTTCTGCATCCATCTCGAAAGTGCCTTGGCAT
This sequence comes from Andricus curvator, assembly GCA_932195095.1. Lineage (NCBI taxonomy): Eukaryota > Metazoa > Arthropoda > Insecta > Hymenoptera > Cynipidae > Andricus > Andricus curvator. Next base: position 37,925 of record CAKNYM010046535.1, read on the forward strand.
ATTTTTGGCACGCGGGTATGGCTTTAAGGTTACGAACCAGTTATAGTTTCGCACCTCCAAGAGCACCTATCACAAGGACAATTACTTGCACCGAATATTTTGGGTACAGTCGTTGCAGCTCTCTTTTAAGGTCTTGATACCTCTCCTCTTTTTCTTGCTCCTTTGCAGTGATATTGTATTCGGACGGAGCCGAGAATTCGATAACGAATATAGTTTGTTTCTCGAAGTCTTAGAGAACAATGTCAGGCCTCAAGTGCGCAACGGAGACTGCTGCCCGAAAATCGTAGTTCCAGAAAATTTGCCACTTCTCGTTTCGGACAATCGACTCTCTCGCTCTCCATAT
>CAKNYM010046535.1:38667-55792 GCA_932195095.1 Andricus curvator
ATTGAATACTTAACTTACGAGCATTTAAATAAATTGATATACTGTGAAACTATCAGGATCAGCTGTAACTTCGTTTTAACTGGATGAATTTTGAATAAGTTCTTGTCTTGTACGATGTTTTTTAAAATGTATTCGAGCCATATAATAACAATAGCACAAACCATCCAAAGTAGATTAGGTTAACCAAAAGTTTACCGAGCGCGAAAATGACATATGTGCCATTTTATTATTTTCCTTTTGGCGCAAAGTCTCTGTGTTGAAATTGATGACATATATTTATATTTGAATGACCCGTTTGTCACCCATCATCACTTAATTAATTTTTTGAAAACAGAAAAACTGGTCTTTACCTTGCCAGCGCCAATTTTTAAATGGAGCAAAATAGAGCAATTTCTGCACGGGAATTACCGACGTGTGGCATAACAGAGTATCTCTCGTAAATTCCGGAGTTGGGACAAGTCTCCAGAAAACTCCACAAACAAATTTTTTATATTATTCATATGTGAAAGTCATTTCATTATTTTTAGTGCGGAGCAACGACAGAGTGTTTATGATTCATAACCGAGATTTATATTGGAATGCCACATTTGCACCTCATTATAATTTAATTTATTGCTTTGAAAATAGAAAAACTTATGTGGGCATTGTGATTGCCAATATTTACTTGAGGCAAAATAGGGCAATTATTGCATGAGCAGGTCCAGTTGCCCGAACAATCATGTCGTTCAGGAAAGCTGTGCTGCGTACGATGCCTAATGCAAGAAATTTCTCTTATTGGGTTCCCGAGAAATTTAGATTTTAGCGCTCCAGGAGGGAGTGTGCTGGTGGCGCAGAGCGTTAAGCACTAGTGATGGGAAATATCGGTAAAAAAACGTATCGATATATATCGATATTCTGGGGAAAATATCGATATTTATCGATAACTTCCCCCTCCCTGCGCCACCCTAACTGACCTTATTTCAATGTTTCGCAAATTAAAATTAATGACGAATTAAAACACACTCACATCATTGTAGCCGGATTAAATTTTGAATTAATTGCCCAATAGTTGCGCACGTCGTATATCTCGGCAGGTCGCGCAGCCTGTGGCCTTTTAAGTCCGTCCTTATCGCTTGCTTGCGTTTCAACTTGCCAGGAAGAGACACAGCGGTGTCGACGTGGCAAATCAAAGAAATTATCGATATGTATCGTTACGAGAAAAATGTATCGATACTTTTCTGTTTTCTGTTCATCGCCACCACTTTTCTCCATTCCGGCACAACACTTTTAACGCCTGGTTTGACTGTTTTGACAAAAAAATGTTGACTTTTGACACAGGTTAGTGAGTTTATGAAACGCTGCTTGGGAGTTGGCTAGTAGGCATAGAGATGGCAGCACTTCCTACACGTTTTATGATTGCTGGCTGCTTTATAACCGTATTTTCAGGGAAATAAAGTGTACCTCCACCACAGGCTTCTTTCTCCGGTCGGTAAACCGGGACTTACCTCTCGCAAAATAGTTGGCGTAAAGTACTCGTAACACGCATATGTTGCATAAATCAAATACGTTCATTAAATTTCTCTAAAAAGCCGTTACAATTCCCAAAAACCTTTACAACCCCCTGTAGAAATAGCCCCACTTGGCTCTGGTCGGGCTATTTTTGTTTTAATATACCATTTTTAATATCGATTCAATAAAAAGCAAAATGTCATAGGAAAGTTTAACAAAATTTGTTATTAAACAAATTTTCGCAATACGCGATAAAATTTCTAAGTTCCGTGGATACAAATTTTAAATTCTCATCGAGAATGGAATGGCAATGGTTAAGACTACCGACTGCTAGACGGCATATTCAGGTGTAGATGTAGGTTCGAAACCCCATAGCGTTAGACATTTTATTTTTAATATAATGTTAAAATATGTAATATATGTATTCATTCGAAGTAGGGCAATTAACATTTATAGACAAAATACTCGCAATCAATTATTATTTATTTCTTGAATACCTTTTTTTTATATCTTTAGAGTATAGCAATAGTGGTACGGCGCCAGTGGTGTATTCTCACTTGGGTAGTAGCCGACTAGACCCCGAGTGGGATAAGTCGGGTCAACTGGCCAGCCCCCGACTAATTCACCGTTACGAAACTGGTCGGGTACTGGTCAGTTGTCCCGACTAGCCACTGAATTAAAGTGAGGCCAACTGGTTGGGTACCCGACCAGCCCCCCATTTGCATTTTCACACGGGTCGTCGAAGATTCGATTGAAATCAATAAATCTTTGAAAAGCCCACAAAATTCTTTGAATTCCTTGAATTTTTTTATCTCTTAAAATACTTTGGAATTTTTTGAAATAACTTTAAATATTTGAAAACCTCTGAAGTTATTTCAATTCATTTATGTCCCTTGCAAGTATTGAAATCGATTGTAGTTAAATTCAATGTATTCCAGTAAGTTCGCTGAAAATCCTTTGAAATCACTTGAAATCTCCAAAAAGTGTAAAAAACCATTAAAATAAGTAGAAATCATCTGCTTTAACATAAATTGAATTCAAATTATCAATTAAAGTTTGCTGAGAAAACCCGTTAAAAACTATAAAAATCAGTAAAATCCCTCAAAATCATTTGAAATTCGGCGTAAATGAATAAATAGATCCTTAGTTTGATTATAGTTGCTTCATTTTTTGCATCAATCCTTTGAATATTTGACCGTTATTTCTTTATATACTGATTTCATTATATCTATTCTCTAAAACGATTTTTCTCGAATCTCGAAAAAATCATCAAAAATTCATTACAGGAAAATCATTGTAAACTATGAAATGTCAATAGATTTTACTATTTTACACATTAAAAGATCTTCTCCACCTCATCAAGGTCTTCGTTGGGATGAAGTATGTCATTCACTGAATTCCTGTAATAGTCTTTAGTAGAAGGCAAATTACTTTTCGGAAAAAAGTAACGATTTTTTAGTTACTATTACTGGTACTGTTACCAATGGTCTCTTTTTATAACACTCGAGACTTTTTTTTCTGAGTCTTACTTCAATGCCTGAAATAGTACATTTTTTACAGGATGATGCCGCCTATCAAGGTGCTAAAGAGAAGGTGCGAAAGTACGAACTCGCTTCACGTAATGCTGAGGAGGAAGAAAGGGCAGAAAAAAAAAAAACACGAAAACAACGACAACAACGTCTGACTGCACAACTCCAGCCAGAAACCGACCATCAAAATTCGGCTGAATTTGCCCATCAAAACTACCTCTATCAACAACAGCTCATAAAAAGCTTCGGACCAAGCGGATTTCGACCAAAGGCTATACTACCTCCTCCACAATCCTATGGATACGACCAGCATACACAACATCAAATGGGTCACGAACAGGATATGCTATCCCTGTCAGACAGGATAAGCCAGTGGAATTTGGGACAACATAGTCCTCAACGCCATTCCCTTGAATCGCAGAGAGCACTGAGTAACCCACCCATCATGGAACCTCAGAGTGCGCGACCCTTTCGTCCTAAATCAGAGTTTCATTAGCATCAAAAATAATTGTTTTTTTTGGTTCGATAGCTCAGTTGGCTAATGCGTGAGATTATATGTGTGCGTAAAATTTTGTAATAATAATCATAAATTAAGTGCAGTAATCATATATAAATTAATTTTTTTCTGTTCAAATTTATCGACATTTTTCCGTGTGCGTATTATCCTGGTCGATACTATAATATCAATGTATTCTTGTTATACATTTGTGCAATAAAAAAAAAATATGAAATGTAAAATATTTTTTTTACAAGCCAATATTTCGCTTTTCGCGTGCTTTTTTATCACGACATTTTCTATTATATCAGCGTGGCATTGATTTTCAACTTATTAATTTCACACATGAGATTAAAAGAAGTGAATTTTAGAAAGCGTGATGCAAAATTTGAAACTGATAATTTTTTAATGGCTTACTTGCAAGATCCTGATTTAAAAATACTTCAATTTGAAACGAAGCCTGGAATTATTTAATTTTTGACGCTTTAAGCTTGAATTCATTTATTTTTGTAGTTTTTCATTCAAACCCATACCTTTTTCTACGTTTTCAGAATGACTAAACTTTAAAAGCTAGCAATTTCAAATTGTTTGAATTTAAATGAAAATTACATCGTATTTTTTACTGAAATTACATTTTTCAAATTCTCATCATAATGAAAAGGTAATATTTTCATGTGAAAACTGACTATCGCGTTTCTGACTATCGGATTTCTTTAAATCTTCACATTTCGAGATCCTCTGAGTCCGAAAAAAATAGGTTTTACGATGGTATCTGTCTGTCCTTGTTTTTGATTAGGCTGCGCTTTGTCACACGTTTCTAGGAACTGAAAAGAAAGATCAAGTTCATTAACTTGAATTTTTCGGCCACGGTTCTGGTTTTAAACAATAAAAAAAAGAAAAAAAAATCATTTTTGCGGTAAAAATCTGCTAGATACGAAAAGAGATGAATGCACCAAAACTGTGCACCTGAAAAAGATCTACAAATTTGTTGTGAAGCACTTTTCGATAGAGAAAAAATGAGTTGAAAAAAGTTCTTCACTTAAAAAAGAGCTACAAATTTAGGGAAATTCGCTTTTTGATAAGATGCGTAGTTTTTGTTTTCATCGTAGAACATAATATTGAAATAACAAAATTAAATTTTTTGGAAAAACGACACTAAGTACGGAAAAAATTAATAGAAAAAAGTTGTCCACCCAAAAAAGATCTACGAATATGTTGTTAATCATTTTTGGATAGGAAGCGCAGTTTTTGATTTAATCGTAACACTTTGAGCGTCACTTGACATGATATCCTAATATCTTTATTTGTTTTAAACCATTAGTTCATGCGAAGAAGAACATGCCAAGGCACTTGCGAAATGGATGCAAAGAGCTGTCATCCTTGGGTCGCTCCATGTACTTGAGACACACGAGAGTTTAGCCGACCTGTCGTTTTGTAGGTGAGCGGATTACCCCGAATTTCGTTCATATAGTGACGAATCTCTTTCCAGTCGCTATGTCTGGTTTTAAACGATAGTTTTTGATGTCCTGAGAAGGAATATGATGCTTTTCTGAAATTTGAGTTTGTGAAACCCAAAAAAAAATCGTGTCAAAGATGGCGGTCGCGAGAATATTTCAACTACTGCAAATAAACGCATGCTTCGATCACCGTCTATTAATTGGTTAACTCTGTGTTTTATATGCAGAAAGAAAAATTATGAAAGAGGTAAGAAGTATACATTTCCACTAGTATTGCAAAATCATATGAATCTAAGAAATAAAGTAATTGAAGCTGCAAAAATAAGAAAAAATGGAGTAGTGCAAGAAATAGTTGAATTTACAAATAACTTATTTGAAGTACGTGCCCGTTATCATTTGTACCCGTGCTATCAGAATTTCACTTCTTAAAATGCACTTCATGCTTCATTAAAACAAAAAGATGCAAACCTTTCAGTTCGTGACAAAGTTGCTGCGGAAAAATTTAACGGCTATGAAGTGAGGTTGGAGGCTGGCAACTTAATTTTGCTTCCTGATCTCTGCAAAACTTACACAGAGAATATAATTCACATCAAAGACCTAACAGTTGAAGAAAACCTTAAATATTCGGTCGCGTCATATTAAAAGTGAATTACAAAAAATCGCAGGACCAGGTTTTGTTTTTCACTCTAATAGTGGAAAAGCTGATGTTTTGTGTTCGAGTAAATTATTATCGATTGGAAGTTTTCTACACAAGATACCTAGTGGGCACAGAATTCGGCGACGTCTTCACGACACCGTTACGACATCTTTATGACAACTTTACGATATCCTATGTCCACGTCTTTAAGATGTCTTTGCGATCTTGTAAAGATGTCGTCCGATCTGACGATGTCTTTTCGACATCGTAAAGACATCGTAACGACATGGGCATAGGACTTCTTAAAGTGCTCGTAAAGACCTCGTAACGATGTCGTAAAGACGTCGTCAAATTTGGTGCCCACTGGGTAATTTAATTCGAAACCCCCATTGAAATTATTGACGCAGAAAACAAGGAATATGAATTAGAAGACGAAATAATATTACATAAAGATGTAGGTATAATTAGAAGATGCATTGATGAGATTCCAGCTAACAAAAATTATCCGCTATCAAATGATTTTTCACTTCATGCGTCGAGGAAATTCGTACCTGAAGTTCTTTTTAAATGTATGGCGTTCTGGTTGGTGGAAATATTAAATAGCTACGGGTTCAACTCGTGTTCTCACATAGCACACGTCCCGAAACCCCAGATCTGTCCCAGGTTCAGACCTATGCTTTTCCCGAAAAAACCTGGGACAGACCTGGTTTTTTCAGGGAGTGTGCTATGTGGGCACACTTAGTAAAACACACGCTTAGTAAAACCTAAGATTGTTTCTTACATCAGAAAAATATACTCTACAACATTTACATGAAGTACTTTTTCACATAATTTATGGTTTAGAAGGTATAAATGCAAACATTACAAAGTTATAATTTTTTTAATTGAGAAAACGTCATTTGTAGTTGCTTCCTTAAAAAATCATTATTTTTTTCACGACTTTATTTAACTAAATACAGTGTACGCGTGTCCTATGAATGTATTTCTAAAAGATTTTGAAACATTTACTTGAAGTCAAGTAGTTTATTCATGTTTCATTACTTTATCGGTAAGTCTGATTCTCGCAGCCGCCATCTTTGACGTCATTTTTTTAAGGGTTCCGCAAACTTCAATTTTAATAAATCGTCATATTCCTTCTCAGGGCATCGAAAACTATCGATTAAAACCAAAAATAACGAATAGAAAGCGATTGGTCACTCTTTCAATTTCTAAGCTACCAGGATTTTCTAAGCTACCGGTTAAATTTCAGCTTTAACCACGTCTCACGATTGTGAGATAGGACACGGAGCAACCCAAGGACGACCGCCTTCAGCATTTTTCCCGCAAGTGTGTCAGCATTCTGTTGACACACAGGGATACTTTTCAGGCTATTAACCAGTGAAACCTTGGCACCTCCAAGAGCGCCGATGATTAAGACGATTAGCTTAACATAATATTCTGGGTATAACCGTCGGAACTCCCTGATAAGATCTTTATACCTCCCTTTGTTTTCTTTCTACTTGGCTGTGAGGTTTTTGTCAGCTGGTGCCGAAAATTCGGTAACCAACATCGTTCGTTTCTCGATGTCAAGGGGAACTATGTCAGGCCTCGAGTGCTCGACAGCAACAATTGTAGAGAATATGCAGTTCCAGTATATGCGGCACTTCTTAGTCTCGACAATTGATTCTATTTCCGTAGGAGCGTTTAGCGGAGCGGTATTTGCGCTAATGCCGTAAGAGTGACAGAGATGGTAATAAAGCACTCTTAGTGTCGCATTGTGCCTTTGAATGTAGGTCGTTCCCGCGTGAGTTGGAAAACTAGATAGTATGTGTCCTAGATGCTCGGGGTGTGCATGACACGCTCTACAGCTACAATCGGGAATATCTTGGCTCAAAATGTGGCGACGGTATGCTAGAGTGGAAATGACACCGTCTTGACATGCCAAAATGAAACCCCCCGTGCCCGACTTAAATCCATATGATTTAAGGGAAGCAAACGTTAGCTCATACGACATCGACTGATCCTCCACATTTCTGTGGAAGATGCCGTGCATTCTCTTGTCGAGGAGTTGTTCGCGGAAGTTCTTCTTCTGTGTTTTCTTAATCCAGGCCTTAGGAGTGAGTAATCGAGATGGATAAAATTTGATGCGTTCTGCTCACCCCTGTTACTGAAGTCAAGGCCGAGTGTTTCAGCAGTCTCCTCCGTTGCTTTGTACAGAAACGCCCCTTTGCCCGCTTCTTCGTGTTTCCTGACCATTTTAAGAAGAGGGTCTTGTCCATTTGCAACTATATGTGCTGTACCCAGAATAATCCTGTTGTAAAGCCATTCAAGATTCAGTATTCCGCGACCAGCTAGGCGGAGTGAGATGTAAGGTAGCGGAACAGAAGACTTAAGGTGAATGCTTTTGTTCAAGTGCAAAACCTTTCGCGTCCCGATATCAAGGGATCTGAGATCGTCCTTCGTCTATGGAATCACTCCAAATGAATAGAGTACTACCAGGACGGAGAGCATGCTCGTTGCAGATACTTTGTTCCTCGCCGACAGTTCGGCAGACCAAATCTGCCGGATGAGACGTTTGTATCTGCTTCGAAGAGTATCCTTTATAGATTTTACGTCCTGGATGCTGCTCTGTGGCACGCCCAGGTATGTATAGGTCTTTCCAGCACTAAAGTGTCGTATAGCGCCTCTGTCGACGAGCTCAGGGTCTTCGAGAATTCGCTTAATTTCTTGTTTCTTCAAATAAACCTTGGCGCATTTCTCTAACCCAAACTCCATTCCAATCTCTTGAGTGTACTTTTTGACAATGTCTAGAGCTCGACGTAGTTTCTCTTTATTTTTAGCATAGATCTTGAGATCATCCATGTAGAATGCATGAGTGACCTTATGCTTTCGATCTCCCGGTTTGCCGCAGAGGCACCCTTCGGCATGCCGAAGTGTGAGAGATAGTGGCAATAATTTGAGGCAAAAGCGGAGAGGGCTCATGGTGTCGCCCTGAAACGTGACACTGTTAGTGATCACACGATGTTTTACAGATGAGATGGTAAATCTGCTTTTCCAAAGCGGCATTAATCTCTCTATTCACCTCACGATGTGTGGATGAACCTTTACGCTTTCCAACAGACAGATGATAAGTCTATGAGAGGTTGAATCGAAAGCTTTCCGGTTAGCTAAATTACCCGTCTTCGGCAGGAGCACTGTGCGCCCTTCCACCAACCACTACGGAATAGGCTCTTCCGACTTTAGATATGACGTGAACATTTGGGCCAGATGCTGGTGGGTTGAAGGAAACTTCTTCCACCAGAAGATCTTGATACCATCTGGTCCCGGAGCAGAATAGTTCTTCATGCCTCTTAATACGTTTTTCACCTCCTTGGTAGTGATAGGTCGGCATTCCTCTTCAGCTGTTATAAGGGCATTGCACAGCTCCATGAGGCTATTTATGTTCTTTGAGCCTTCTTCAAGTGGATGTTGGACTTCGTAGACTTCTCTCAAAAATGCTTTGACCTTCTCTGGTTTGGGCGGATGGTTGACAGTAACTGGAGGGTCTTGGAAGAGTCGAGATGGGTTAGACAAAAACTGTTGATTTTCTCTGACCCACCTCTGTCTCCGCTCTAGACTTCTAGCGTTAGATAGTACTCGTATTCTGTCAACAATATGCTGCCTGATGGTCAGTAGCTTTGACTTGTTGATGGTGTGATGACGCATCCGCAGTTCTCGCGCGAACTGTCGACCCTTGGCAGTGAAAGTCCTGCCAGATGTTATGTAGTCAATCACACACTGAATGCGGGACGCGTACTGTCTTGCCCAGCCTATCTTTGTGCTGAGGTGATGCATTCGTCTTTTGGTCTTATGATCAACCGTTGGTTTTGTTTTACGGTTTGCATCTGCCAAAGTTCTCGCTGCATTGTATACACCACAATTGATAGTCCAGAGGTCGGATTCTTCGGAAAAATCTCCACGAAGCTCATCATCCAGTTCAGTCAGATCTTTGGGCTTGGGAGAAAGGTGAATGTTGATGTTTCTCCGGGTCTTGAAGCATCGTTCTTCCTCTATTGGATGCCTGTTCGCGGTTGCTCTGAGTGTCGCCTCTCTTTCTCTGTTGCCGGCTTGTTCTGGCTGCAGTTGAGTAGGCGCTCCGCATATATAACCCCTTTTCCGGAGTTTCTCGACACGGTTTCGCAGACGTTTATGCGAAAAATGCGAGAGCTTCGAACCAATGTCGGGAGCCCTGCGGGTTCGATTGTTTTGAACCGCACTTCCTACAACTATGTTTGGTGTTGTCATTGTTGTTCCCACGAGCAGCTAGGGAGAGGGTTCGTCCATCCTTGTAGAGCCCCGCGTGCAAGGATAAGGTTGATACTCTGAGAGGTCGCCCGGTATGCCAGAGTCACCGTTTAAGACACCTTACCCAGGTGCCATTCAGCTTTCTGCACGGTTGTTACGCCTTCGCTTAGTGGTTATTCCTTCGGGACCATCCCTGGAAAATTGTCCGCGACTGCTCATTAATTATTGTAACCATATTCAGCAGAAACCCTCGGTACAGGGACCCTCTATCCGCGACCCGAGGACGCGTTCGGTGGCTTTGTCATGGGCCCTTTGGTTCGATTCCTAAGGAACCAAAACCGAAACAGAAACTATATATATCCTCCGGGACCAGATGTTATGAAGAACTTCTGGTGGAAGAAGTTTTCTTCAACCCACCAGCATCTGGCCCAATCTTTCACGTCATATCTAAAGTCGGAATTAATGCCGCTTTGGAAAACCAGATTGGCCATCTCATCTGGAAAAAATCGTGTGATCACTTACAGTGTCACCTTTCAGAGAGGTATGTTTCAGGGCGACACCATGAGCCCTCTCCTCTTTTGCCTCACATTATTGCCACTATCTCTCACACTTCGGCATGCCGAAGGGTACCTCTGAGGCAAACCTGTAGATCGAAAGCATAAGGGCGTATAACATATGGTTTCTTTCGGTGGAACTCTCTTCTTATTCTTTTTCGTATTATATTTCTAATTTTTATAAATTATTGAATCTAGCATTAAGTAGGTTGACTTTTTATATGATAAATAATAAACGCAATTTTTTTGTATTATATGGAATTACAAGTACGTTTATTCAGCAACCCCCATATAAAACTGCCCTAGGTTTACATTAATTTTTTACATGGAAGAATATTAAAATTGAAACGATACAGTCTTTTTACTCACCCCTCTGCCGTAGTACACTTCTATGACTTATATTACCGAAAGGGGGGAAGGCACCCTTAAAGCTTATTTTTGGGAGGGCTTTCGTCTCTTGCGGGTCGAAATATAACCTTTTGTTCTTTTCACTCATTTGGTGGTCCTTGCACTGGACAACTCTAGTTTTTAGAAGGATAAACTCGCACGCACACACTCAGTATTTTACATTTGCGTATCCAGCATCTTCATTTCCACCTATTCGCTTAACTTATTTGTGTTTGCAAGGAAAAAAGATTCCAATGGCCCCTTTTAACCAGGATTGAAGCAGTACGCTTTTATACTCGTGTATTACCTCTTGCTTTATCTTTGTAAATCCAAATACAACCCTTTTGAATAGGATTCCTTACCGTTTTGAGATTCGGTAAGATAGCTCATCCTCTATCGGTTCTCTGTTAGTTTGTGTTTTCGCGGCGCCGTCTAAGTTTGGCCTTGAAGCGGCTTTCGCTCGAAAATTTTTGAAGATTCAATTTGCACTTCGTTAAAATGAAGATGCAAACCCTTTTTAGATCCCTTTGTATTAATCGGTGTCAAAACGCGCCCTAGTCAGGAGAAACTACTAACTTTTTACACATCTACCCCTCTTATGATATCTACCTACACCGGATTTACCAGATCAACTTCGGGGAATAAACCGTAAGGGGAAACGTCGAAGTACCGTTGTAATTTTTAACCGAGACGGGCGTTGCCGGGTCTCTAGGAAGAGATCCTTTTCAAGACAACTTACTCGTTTGAAGAAGCTCGCCGAACTGCCTTGATCATTTTTGATTTTATGTCTTAGCCTGTAAGAGTTGCTTAAATTTTGAGCAATAGGAAATCCCGCTGGGACAGCTTTTAATTCATTTTGCAATTATTCCTGATGAAATTATTTCATTGTACAATGTTTTAAAATCAGTTTTGTATATCATTGAATTCATCATGTTTCTTTTCTTTAATCTCCTTATTTATAATATAATTATAATCTATTTCTTCGTAACAGTGTAGGTCCTTCACTTTATTAATTTTTTCTGAATGATCTTTCGTATCATCCTTTACTATTTTTACTTCAGTACTTTTTATTTTTTCATATTAGTTCACTGGATTTCTAGATAAAGCATCTGCATTGACATTAGTCTTACCTGCCTTATACACTACATCAAAATTGTATTCAGCTAATTTCAACCTTCATCGTGTGACGCGTGAGCAGGGGTCCTTTGAATTTTGAAACCATACAAGGGGTTTATGATCAGTGACAAAAGTAAATTTGCGTCCATAAAGGTAGGGACGAAAATATTGTACACAATAAACAATTTCTAATGCTTCTTGTTTATATGTGTCAAACTTTTTCTCGTTATCATTTAGCGTCGCAAAGCGTAAGATATTGGTTTCTCCTTACCGATTTTTCCCTGTGACAAAATTCCTCCCATTGCATAGCCGGATGCTCCCGTTCTTAGAATAAAGGGCCTAGATAAATCTGGCCGTTGTAAAACTGGTTCTTCGCACAGTTTTTCCTTGAGTGTGTCAAATGCACGTTGTTGTATTTCAGTCCATTTGTAATGGGTGTCTTTTCTTAAAAGTTGAATTGGAGGGCTTGCAATTTTAGAAAATCCGTTAATGAAGCGACGATAGTATCCAGCTAACCCTAAAAATTGTTTGATATTTTTCTCATTTTTAGGGATGGGAAAATTCTTAACTGCTTCAAGTTTTTTAGGGTCTGGACCTACACCGTCCCTGTTAATGATGTAACCTAAATATAATACTTCGTGTCGCAAAAATTAACATTTATCAGGTTGAAGCTTCAGATTCGCATTCCGTAATCTATCTAATTATTTATTGAATTTTATTTCATGCTCTTCTAAACTGTTGGCATATAAGACAATATCGTCTAGATAAACAAATAATTCAGTTCCCTGTAATTCTGCTCATACAAGATCCATTAAACGCTGGAAAGTTGCTGGTGCATTTTTTAGTCCAAAGGGCATCCAAATGAACTCATAATGTCCAAATGGTGTGGAGAAAGCCGTTTTATAAGAGTCCTCGGGATTCATTCTTATCTGATGAAATCCTGATGTGAGATCAAACACTGAAAAGTATTGTGCGGACCCTAATTGATCTAATATATCTATTATGTTGGGCAAGGGTTATTATTATTATTATTATTAGTTCTGGGTTGAGACCTTAGCAGCCCCTGACGCTTGGGTAATCCCGTTGCGTCCCCTTGTAAGCCTAAGCATGACCCCATAGCCCTCTCCATAGGGAGAGGACCGCAGCCACGCTATTGGCCGATATCTCCAACTCACTGATAAAATAATTACCTGTGAGTGTTAGACGTTTCCCCGCAATAGCAGGGCAGTGACAAAGGATGTGAGTAGATGTCTCATTATCCTTTCCGCACAGACGACAGAGGGGACTTTCTGCAAGCCCAATCTTGTGTCTGTGATATCCTAACTTCCCATGTCCTACGAATAGTTCTGTTAGGACTTTAATTTCATTCCTCCCGAGCTTGAGTATTTCCCTAGCTCGGTTGGAGTTAAGCTTTGAGCCCAAGAGTGTTTTGGCCTGTCTGCAACCAGAAACCAGGTCCCACTCATTCTGATGTTCCTCAGTCAGCCAACTGTTAATTACTTCAGTGACTAACCTGCTGGAAATACCTACCACTGGCTCGGGTCCAGTAAAATTTCTTCCTGCTGCTAGCTTGGCTAGCCTATCCGATATCTCATTGCCCTTGATACCACTGTGTCCAGGGATCCATAGCAGAGTGACTCGGTTTTCGGTCGCTAACGTATTTAGTGCTTCAAAGCATTCCAGTACTAATAGCGACGTAGTCGTTGTTCCATTCAAGGCCAGTATAGCAGCCCTGCTGTCTGAGCAGATACGGATGTTCCTTTTATTACCGTACGCCCTTGCCTTATAGGCACACTGGAGTATGGCCATAGTCTCAGATTGTAGAACTGTGGCGTAGGACCCCATCTCAATTGTGAAGCCCATTCCATTCCTTCTACGATATACGCCGGCTCCTGCCTTCTCCTCGTTCCTGGAGCCATCTGTAAACCAGTTGTCTCCATCACAGGGCAGGTATGCGTCGCCGTTAACCCATTCCTCCTTCGTGGATAGGCTAACTCGATACTTCTTGTCGAAGAGGTGGCGAGTGAACATTTTGTCCCTGGGCATGTTCAAGGTCGGCCTTCTCGCAATGTCGACTGGGATCTTCACTGCTGTCGAGATCCTTCTGTCATTTACCAAATTTAGCCTCCAGGCCGCCTTCGCAGCCACGGCCTTGATGGTAAGATGGAGGGGCTCTAAACCTATTAGTGCCCCCAGTGCCATCGTGGGTGTCGACTTCGAGGCTCCAGTGACGCCTCTCAAAATCAGTCCCCTGATCCTTTCCAGTCGAGACTTCACAGTGGACAGCTCGACCCTGCTCCACCAGACTACCGCCGCATAGGTTAATCTGGGTCGCAAGATCGCTGTGTAAATCCACATAAGTGTCTCCGGTTTCAGGCCCCAGCTTTTCCCTATGGCTCTCCTACAGAGCCATAGGGTCGCTACTAGCTTCTTGCACTTGTTTTCCAGGTGCTCATTCCATGACAGCTTCTTATCCAGAATTACTCCTAGATATTTGGCTCGTTCTTTGATTTCCAGCTGTTGTCCTCCAAGTTTCAATGTACTCGTAGTTCCCCACTTGTACCTTCTGGTGAAAACAACCGCATCTGTCTTACTAGGATTAACCGATAATCCAGTTTTCTTGCACCATGAGTCTACTATCATCAGTGCTTGCTGCATTACTCCGAAGAGCACATCCAGATGCTGACCGCGCACGATAACTAATATATCGTCCGCATAGCCTATGACGTGATGACCCTGACTCGAGAGTAGATGAAGTAATTCATCCACTACCAGGCACCACAGCAAGGGAGATAAAACTCCCCCCTGCGGACATCCCGAGTCAATGGTTCCACTTAGAGTGACATCACCCTTAGTCGTGGTTAGATTCCTGTTGGCCAACATGTGGCACGTCCATTCCACGACTGCCGTAGGCACACCATGTGCAATCATGGCCGCCCTGATCACCTCTCCAGAGGTGTTATTGAAGGCTCCTTCGATGTCCATAAAGGTTCCAACCGCAAGGCCTTTCTCCTTCAGTTGACCTTCAATTAGGTTCACTGCTCCGATTAGGGCCGTCTCCGTCGAGTGACCAGCCCTATAGGCGTGTTGCTCCTTATGGAGCGGTCTGCTTGACAAGACCTTATCGCGGATATATCTATCCACAAGTCTGTCCACTGTTTTTAATAGGAAAGAAGTTAGGCTGATGGGCCTGAAATCCTTGGGTGAAGTACAACCGATCCGACCTGCCTTCGGAATGAAGACTACTCTCGTACCCCTCCAAGCCGTCGGGACATATCCCAACGTCAAACTAGCCCTAGCAAGTCTCACAAGCGGCCCTATGATGAACTCTCCGGCCCTCTGTAAGAGGGCCGGATATATGCCATCCGGGCCAGGAGACTTGTAAGGACTGAAGGATTTCAGGGCCCACCTGACCCTGGCAGGGGTGACGATCTCGTTGGCCAGCCGTCGTTTGGGGCCCAGTTGGGCCACAGGTGACTTTGCCTGCCTCTGAGTCGCCCTCCCCCCTTCTCCAGCCCTTGAAAAGCCTGGAAAATGTTCCCTGATCAGATGGGCCAAGGTATCCCCGTCCGACTCTGAGTATCCCCCTCCGGGCAATTTCAGAGTGCCGAGAATAGCGTCTGGATTTCGAGAAAGCAGCCTGTCCAGTCTAGCCGCCTCAGCTCCCTTCTCGATGTCTGTGCAAAAGTTGGTCCAGCTCTCCTGCTTTGCCTTACGTATTGCACCTCTGTATTCGTCCCTCATCGTTGTGAATGACGTCCATAGTTCCTTCGTTTTGCCAGTACTGGCACGTCTGAACCTCTCTCCGGTTACCCTGCGAAGCTCTTCGAGTTTCCCATTCCACCAGTGTGTCTCCCCGGCCTTTCGGACTCTTGTAGGTCGACAATTACTTTCATAAGTAGCTTTGATGGCTTCCGTGAAAGTTTTGGCTGCCATCTCCAGGGTGTCCACGTCTCGAATTGACCTGGGAACCTCTGAAAGTGCACATCTTAGTTCCGTGGAAAACTGATCCCAGTCCGTTCTTCTTGGATTTCTGACCCATTTGGGGCCAGCGGGTACAACGGATTCCAACACGAACTCTATTTGTGAGTGATCTGAGAGAGAGGGTTCGTCTGAAACCCTCCACTTCTTGATACTATCCCTAAAACTACTGGTGCAGAGAGTGATGTCAATGACTTCTTGCCTGACCGAATTACGGAACGTCGGAGTGTTCCCCGTATTAAGAATATCCAAGTCAGTAGTGATTAGATATTCCAGTAGGTCATTACCTCTTGAGTTGACGTCCGTGCTACCCCACAAAGTATGGTGGGAATTAGCATCGCACCCCAACAGAAGAGGAATGCTTCTTACCTTGCAATACTCCACCAGTGTACATACCTCCACTGGTGGATTAGTGTCGCTGTCATAAGGAAAATAAGCTGATCCTAGAACCAGCCTCCCTATCCCTTTGAGATCCAAGGCTATCACCATCAGGTCTCTCGAACATAGTTCAAGCAGCGGGACAGCGCTAACTCCCTTCGTCAGTATGCATGCCCTTGGTTTCGCCGCCTTGGGGTCCCTGTAACAAAAAATACCAGCCCCCCCTAATCCCCTAATGGTATCTCGAACTAACCATGGTTCTTGGATTAGCGAGATACCTGTATGCCTCGCAGCCATGCCCCTCTGCAAAACTGCAGAGGCGCCTTTGCTGTGATGCAAGTTAATCTGGGTAATGGTTAGACCCGGAGCAGTCATTTAGGTCTGCTCCCGATCCTCCTGCGTCTCAACAGGCTCCTCCTGTCCCTGGCCGGCAACCCTAAAGTTGACCTGTCCAAAGTGATAGAAGGGCCTGTTGTTGAGGGCCGAAAGGGCCCTCGTTTGGGACTCAGGAATATACCTAACTAGGAGATGCCTAGTGCCTCCTAATGTGTCCACTTCCTGAGGATTTTCGTGCCTGACAATTCGCCAGGACGCAGTCTTCAATGAGGGGTTGAATCCCTCCAACCGACGGAGCACCTCAGACGGGTCTTCCGGTTTGCCCGGGAACCACGCCGTAGCTCTAACCATCTTTTGGAGCAACTCAACTCCACCCACCTTAAGGGACGCACCTTCCCATGACTCCGTCTCGACCACCGCTTTGAGTAGCCAAGCTCTAGCCGCTGGGTCGGCTGTCACAAATACAAAGACCCCTCCTCTGCAGAAGGAGGTCACAAATTTTG